>JACCGJ010024681.1:0-12108 GCA_013407085.1 Atriophallophorus winterbourni
CATGACAACATAATTACATATCGGCCCCCAACGTTTTTCCCATATACCTTCCAGTTCTGTTCTCCCCGCTTGTTTCCTTGGCATCCTTGCCCATTCGTACAAATCTTGACATAATTTAATATGAAATTTATTTCTATTAATACATTGATAATTGTTTTTCTTACGCTACTTTATATTATTTCCCTTTTGAAACGAAAAAATGTTAAAAATCCGCTCACTTCGGTCACTTGCACTTGTACTATTTTCTTTTGCTTTTCACATTTGATAAACGGTCATGTATTGCCATGTTTTTGGTACCCAAGATATATATTATTATTATTATTATTATTATTATTATTATTATTATTATTATTTATGTTATTATTATTATTATTATGTATTATTTTATTATTATTCTTATTAATACTTATTATTCTTATTCAATTATATATTAATTTTATTCTGATTATTATTATTATTATTAGTCTTCTTCTTCTGCTATATTATGATTCTTCTTCTTATTATTCTTATTTTCTTATTTTACTTATTATATCTTATTACTTCTTATTATTATTCTTCTTATTACTTCTTCTTCTTCTCCTTACTTCTTAGTCTTCTTTTCTTGTTCTTCTTCTTTCTTATTCTTCTTACTTCTTCTTCTTTCTTATTATTCCTTATTATTCTTTTCTTCTTCTTATTCCTCTTCTTCTTCACTTCTTATTCTTCTCTCTCCTTGCTTCTTATTTTCTTCTTCTGTGTATTATTATTATTATTATTATTATTATTATTATTATTAAGAAAAGAAGCAGATCCAGACGAATTCTGCGTAGCCATAGTGGTTCGACACTCAGCAAATTACACCTTTCATGATAAGTCAAGGGGTTAGAATAACCCAAAGTTATTTTGGTGAAAGTAGGTTGAAGTCTCTCTAAGAGAAAAGATTCACGCCTCCCCATGTGGATATATATGATATAACAATAATCAAAAATTGGCAGGACCTTCATTTTATATAGTGCAATTTTACTTTCGCGTAAGAGGAATTTATGGTTAATTAAACCAACGTTTTGTCGTGATCTCGTGAGGAGATATCTTGCTTGCTCATTAGAGTCTAGAGAAGAGGAATACCTAGATCCGAGATCCCTATCTTCTGCAGAAGGAGTTATGGTTGAGCCATTTAATGTAAGTGTGTCACAGGGGATTAAGCAGCGTAATCCCATATAGTGTGTCTTTGGAGCCGAAAATTCTAATCCCCATTGTGCGCCCCAGCTTGATATAGAAGCAAGATCAGTGTTAAGGGATATCAGAGTTTGTGGCATTTCATTAGGTGGAAATGATGGAACCACTTTCATGTCATCAGCGAAGATATAGAGTTTAAAATTTGAAATTTTGGCAAGTCTTTTATCTGCACTACACATATTTATATTTATATTGTCGATATGTCTCATTACAAGCTATCGAAATCTTCAAAAGCAACACACCGAACTACATCTCAACTAAAAAAATGTTCGGTGGTTCTTGATGGAAATATGTCCACGGTTCTGACCACTGTACGGAACCTAGAAAACAAGATTGAATCAGTTGCGGATAAGCTGTCCACGGTTTCTAAAATTTGCAGTATATTAGAACCGCTAGCTATCCTTCTCGACCCTAGTTACGTATTAGACTCTGATCTTCTTCAAAAAACGGGTCGATTCATAGTGTCGCTGACCTCAGAAATTGAGCAGCGTCGAAACCGTGCTAAAAACATTATTCTTCTTAATGTAGGCGATAGATATCCTTTAGTGGACCTCAAAAAGACAGTAATGTCTCGTTATGGCCTCCCTCTAGAATCGGCATCTATAATTAGGCTTAGAAAGCCTTCTAACCGCAGTTGTGCCCCGATATTATTAAAATGTGTTAACGAAAATTATGCGTTACATATACTTAATAATCAACATGTCTTAAAATCACTGCCTAAATTTTTAAATGTGTTGATCAAGCCAGACAACACACCCTTACAACGCAAATGCGTTCCCAAGCGTTTCAACGTAGTAAAACCCTCAACAGTTATTCCCAATTTAATAGACCTGGATATTGTCGTTGATAATTCCACATCAACATCAACAACTAATTCTAAGTTAAACATTGACGACGCAATGTTAACACCTGGCCCTAATAGCCATGTCCCCACTAAGGAAACCGTCACCGCAGCTTTGCAGCCCTCAGCTCGACCTATAATTAAAGCCACAAAAAAAGTCGTGCTCCCTGTCTTCAAATCAAATTCACCCTTACTACGTGGTGGACCGCGCATTATTAGGAACCATACGGTTGGGCGTAATTTTGATGGAAATAATCCATCTAATGGCTCATGTAATTATCACCCCGTACATAGACGGTTCCCGGTTATACCTGGCCCACTTAATCCACTTATCCTCCCGCAAAGTCCCTTTTATCCCAAGCAGCCCTATTACTATCCTCCTCCAAGACCCTACACTTCTCCACTCCAATACGCTCCACGTCTTCTAGATCAGCGCCCCCTCATGAATGGGAACTCGTTTAGTGCTTACACAAACCCATTTCAAAACATGTATGGCTCAATAGAAAATTTTCCTTTCCTTTACCACAACCCTTACCCATATTAGCTCCGACAATTTCAAACAACTCGTGTAAATCGTTTTCTATTACGCATGTTAAATATCCTAAAATTCGCCTTCTGTTACTTAATGCTCGGTCAATTATTTCTAAGCTCCCTGCCCTTCAACATTTCTTGCTCTCAAACCCACACGAAATAGTTCTTATAACAGAAACGTGGACAACTAATGACGTTCCCAACGTTTCACTTGAACTAGCCAACTATTTTATGTTTCGTAGGGACCGCAACCACACTCGTGGTGGTGGTATTCTTATTTATGTTAGTACAGATCTCCAAGCAGAAATACATAGCTCTCGTATATTAGATGATCTAGACGACTCAATTTGGATCTCCTTACCTTCTCTTGATGCTCTCCTAGGATGCATTTACAACCCGCCATCTCCATCCACACTCACTGTTGATAAGCTTATAAATGTTTTTACTGAGGCGTCCATTTCCCCCTTCAATAATAAGATTATTGCTGGAGACTTCAACATGCCACACGCCTGCTGGAATTCCCCGCATTCTTCAAATAAATTTTCATCCTTCTCCAAAACGATTCATCTTTTAGGTTTCACACAATCTGTGAAGAAGCCCACGAGGCTGTCCAGCGTTTTAGATTTGATTTTTACTTTAGGCACTGATCCCACCAACGTTGAAATCTTAACTTCACTACCCGGTTGCGACCATAATATGATAACTTGCGTTTTGCGTCTTTCGCAAAAACCAGCGCATATACGCAAAGATGAGAAAGTTCATATCAATTGGACGAAGTTTTCGAATATTCTTAGAACCTACGACTGGACAGAATTCTTTCTTTCCTCAAACTTTGAGCGCATCTCTTCGATCTTTCATGATAACATCTCAGCATGCATTCGAAGTTCGTCTTCCTCTCATATTAGGAAGCGTAAGCGGGACCCAATAAACCTTATGGAGAAAAAGATAGCTCGACTTTCTGCTTCTGTGAACCATAAGTTAGATTTATTTTCGGTTATGCGCAGACACGAACTTTGTAACTCTCTTTCAAATGTTAAGATTCGTCTTCTAGAACGCCAAGAAAGAAAGGCTTTAAACAGTGATTCAATGACGAAATCATTAAATTACCTTTCGAAGACCAGGTGTATCCGGTCAACACATGATATTCCATCCATAATGTACCACGAAGATGATAAAGATATAGTCACTTCTGATGCGGTCACAATAAGTCAGGCTTTCTCTTTATTCTTCAGCAGCTCGTTCAATAACAACGCTTACCATCCACCAGCAAACAATAGCACTCCCTTAAATACTATTGACTCCTTTACTTTTTCTGTACAAGAAGTAAAAGACATTTCTCGTCGAAGTAAAATCTCTTATAAGCCTGATGATGTAGGTTTTATTTCAGCCATCTTACACAACGATAATGAAGACTTTCCTTTACTCTTATTAAATCTTTTCAATATTTCTCTCAAATGTGGAATTTTTCCAACTCATTGGAAACACTCTGTTATTATCCCACGTTTAAAATCTGGTAATTCGAACCTCGTTACGAATTATCGCCCTATTAATCATACTCCTATTCTGTCTAGGTTATTTGAAAGGTTAATCAAAAATTCTTTGTTGGGCTACCTTGGTCCAGATGCGTTCTCTCCAGTCCAACATGGATTCCTTAGCCAAAAGTCTTGTGTAACCTGCCAATTAGAATACTTAGATCTCATAACGGCTTCTCTTGACCAAGGACTAGCAGTGATTGTTGTATTCTTGGACATAAGCAAAGCTTTCGATCGGGTTCCTCATACGCTACTCCTTTTGAAGCTATCATGTTTAGGTATTCATGGGCCTTTATTGAGCTGGTTCCGTTCTTTTCTATCTGATCGCACCTTTTCGGTTCACGTTAATGGAGTTACCTCAACTAATCAGCCAATTCCAAGTGGCGTAATTCAAGGTAGCGTTCTAGGTCCACTTCTTTTTCTTATCTATGTTAATGATCTACAAAATGTTGTAGATCACTCTAAGCTATTCATCTTCGCGGATGACATAAAAGTCGTCATAACATCTCCTCCTGGTGAAGTGTCACAGGCCCTGATATCCCTTAACCGTGATCTTGCCTCTCTATCTAACTGGGGCTCACAATGGGGATTAGAATTTTCTGCTTCTAAGACACAATATATGGGATTACGTTGTTCAATCCCTTCTAGCACACTCACGATAAATGGCTCAACCATCACACCTTCTGCAGAAATTAAGGACCTTGGATTTAGATACTCCTCTTCTCTCAATTTTAATGAACAAGCCAGACACCTCATTGCGAGAGCAAGACAAAACTTTAGCCTAATTAACCATAAATTCCTCTTACGCGAGAGTAAAATAGCACTATATAAGATGAAGGTCCTACCAATTCTCGATTATTGTAATATTATCTATTCTCACATGGGTAGGCGTGATTGTTTTCTCTTAGAGAGACTTCAACGTACTTTCAGCAAAATAACTTTGGGCTATTCAAACCCCTTGCCTTATCTTGAAAGGTGTAATTTGCTGAATGTCGAACCAATATGGCTACGCAGAATTCGTCTGAATCTGCTTCTTTTCTTCCGAATCATTACCCAGCAACGAATTAAGCTTCAGTCTGGCATGCGCTTTCACGATTATATCCGATATGATCTGCGCAATCGAGCAAGGCTGTTGAATATCCCTATGTCTCGCACTAAAGTTAGACGTAACTTCTTCTTAGTTAGATATGCACAACTTTGGAATTCCCTTCCTCTTCATTTCCGTATGTGCACATCTACAGGAAAATTTAAAACGCTTGTAGAAACCCTTACCGTTCACTCACTTTCCCGAATCCTTAAGATAAACTCTTCCCTAGACATTCTATACTCTCATGGGATCCCAGGTTTCTAATTCCACATCTTTCTCCACATTTTAGTTTATCATGATGTCCTATTGTATTCTTTGGATATCTGGCCAGGCAAGTGTCAGGTTGTCCGACCTTAGATATGTTGTTAGACATCTTCATCATAACCGAGCGTTTTATGATCATTTTTACCATATGACTATATCCTCAACCGTTATCTGCTTACTTTAAACCCATTTATGCATAAAAACATGTTTTTACATAACGTATTTATTATAAAAAACAAAAAAAAAAAAAACGCTAAAAATGCCAAAAAAATATTGTCTTTTTTGTGATTTTTTTTATCGTTTATATAAAATGTTAAATTTCACACCGATAACCTCTCACCATGATGGTGAAGAGAATATTTTCGATCGTATTCCAGTGTCTCCGACTCCGAAACCAACTCCGATACTGGTCCTTGCTTCTTCCGCGTAAAACTGATTCTTCTACATGAACCGAAATCCATACTGGCGAATAGTTTTGGTTTCCCTGATTTGACAATTCTTCGACTTTCCTGGATCGTACAACCGGCCCAAACCTCATGCAATTTAAACCACAATCTCTTCTTTTCCCCTCCATTTTCTAAATTTTTTCAATTTAACTTCGGATTTCTATGTGCTTTTTTTTCAAACACACCCACCATCATTCCGAAGAAGTCAATTTATATATATATAGGAACTTTCTTTATTTCGAAAATTTATTTTTACTGTGACAATTATATCTTCACACGCACTATTTCCTCCATAATTTTTTTTCCGTTATTTTCTTTTCTTTCAACCCCTGCTCCAGAATTAATCGCATCCCCTTCATTTGATTATTTCGATGCAATCTAAATGGAACTTTATTACTGTGTGACATTGCGAAAAAAAAGTTAACCTTCTTACCCTTGTAAATTTACCATCCTTTATTAATCAGCAAAATGTTCAAAAATTCCGCTTGATAAGGTCATTTTATAATTTATTTATTCTGTACACATTGATAACCTGATCATGTTTTGCATGCCTTGGTTTACCAAGAATATAGTATTATTATTATTATTATTATTATTATTAAAGTGGTTCACATCACTTTGCAGATCATTAACATAGATGAGAAAAAGAAGGTGAATATAGATAGAAAGATTTAAGTTTGACCATCCTCAGAGCAGTCTAAGCAGTTTCTTGTCAGTCTTGTTTGCTGTTTCGGAACATTGAGTAGACCACCTAAAATAATCAGTAATAGTAATACTGAAATCCTCTACTTTCTCAATCATATATATTCTGATGGTTTTTTCACCGACTTATAGGCTTGTCGTCGCCGAATAAGTTGCCAGAACGCAGCTCACTCTTGAAGTTTAGTGGAAAGTCCCATGTCATATTTTATTCAATTATTTTTTCCATATCCGAGTTTAGCGTATTTTTGCTCTCGGATCCTAAGATTTTAACATCATTAGTAAACAGGAAGCAACGAGAGATAAGGCAGGCTACCAGGATTTTTTTACAAAAATGATAAGCAGTAGAAAGGCCTGACGCATTCCCCTGAGTATCACCGATTCTTCCGAGTACATCTTTGCAATACTAACATAGTTGGTGCGATTGGTTAGTAAACTGTCTAAACATTAATGTACTTCACATTCGATGCGAAAAATCTTCAGATTGTGCGAAGTTACCTATAATTCATTGAGTCAATGAACTTCTGGAAATTAAGGTTGCAAACTTCAAATACTCTCCTTTATTTTGGTCGCAATGTCACTTTACCAAGAACATTCAGATGATTTATGAGGCAGGACTTTGGTTTCTAACATCCGAGCTGAGTATGAATAATAATAGTACTATACTAGAATGTTTGGCTCCTTAGACAAACTATATGGGATAACGCAGCTTAATCCCTTGTGACACACTTACATTATATAGCTCAACCAAACCTCCTTCTGCAGAAGTTAGGGACCTTGGATTTAGGTATTCCTCCTCTCTCAACTTAGATGAGCGAGCAAGACACCTCATCGCGAGAGCAAGACAATACTTTGGCTCAAATAACCATAAATTTCTCTTACGCGAGAGTAAAATAGCATTGTATAAGATGAAGGTCCTAAAATTCTCGATCATTGTTATATCATTTTTTCTCACATGGGTATGCGCGATTGTTTTCTCTTAGAGAGACTTCAACGTACTTTCAGCAAAATAACTTTGGGCTATTCTAACCCCTTGCCTTATCATGAAAGGTGTGATTTGCTGAGTGTCGGACCACTATGGCTACGCAGAATTCGTCTGAATCTGCTTCTTTTCTTCCGAATCATTACTCAACAGCGAGTTAGGCTTCAGTCTGGCATGCGCTTTCGCGATTATATTCAATATGATCTGCGTAATCGAACAAGGCTATTGAATATCCCTTTGTCTCGCGCTAAAGTTAGACGAAACTTCTTCTTAATTAGATATGCACAACTTTGGAATTCTCTTCCTCTTCATTTCCGTATGTGCACATCTACAGGAAAATTTGAAGCGCTTGTAGAAACTCTTACCGTTCACTCACTATCCCGAATACTTAAGATAAACTCTTCTCTAGATATTCTATACTCTCATGGGATCCCAGGTTTCTAATTCCACATCTTTCTCCACCTATTAGTATATCATGATGTTTTATGGTATTCTCTGGATAACCGGCCATTCAAGTGTTAGGTTATCGGACCCTCGATATGGTGCTACACATCTTCATCGTAACCGTGCATTTTATAATTATTTTTACCATATGACCTTATCCTTAACCGTTATGTGCTTATATTTCTGCATATATTAGTATATCATAAGGTCAGATAGTATTCTCTGGATAACTGGCCATTCAAGTGTCAGGTTACCGGACCCTAGAAATGCTTTTACACAAATTAATCTCAACATTGCCTTCGATAACATTTTCTATACACCATTAAGTATATAACTGTCTTTTATTTCTCACGAGGCCTAGAAATGTCTCATTTTTCATCTTAACGTGCAAAATAATGAAAATGTACCAAAAAATGTAAAAAACGTGAAAAATAATAAAAAAACATTATTTTTTAATGTACATTCTTATTTCTTATGTGATGTACTATTTTTCTTTGATGACCTCTCACCGTGCTGGTGAAGAGAAAATCTTTTATTATATTCCAGTGTCTTCGAATAACGAACCATCAATGTAATTGGCTCGAAATCTATCCGCCCGAGATTTATTCCGTATGCGATTCATTCTCCTGCGAATAACCAAAATCCGGCTGGTGAACAAATTTTGGTTCGATTCGTCGACAATTTTTCAAGAATATTGGAGCACAGCACCCCACTGCCTACTCCCTGCTATTAGCCACACCCTATCACACCCCCCACAATTTCTTAGATTTTCTTATTCCGATGGATTTATGTTCACTTTTCAATCTCTTTAACCAACATTGTCGTAAAAAACATGAATGTATGCATATATAATTTATTTATCAGTTTTTTATGACAACTTCATTACAATTCGCACAACCTTTTCCATGATTACCTATTATTTATGTTCTCCATTTGTTTCTTGCATCCTTGCCATTCGTAAATCTAGACATATTTTAAATGAAGTTTTATTTCTACTAGACATTGAAATTTTTCTTACCTACTGTATATTCATTTCCATTATTGAACGGAAAAAATGTGTAAAAATGCCGCTAACTTAGGTCACTTGCACTGTACTATTTTCTTTTGCTGTTCAAATTTTGATAAACGTTTCATGTATTGCATGTCTTGGATGTCCAAGAATATATATTATCATTATTAAAATAATATCCTTTCGTCTCGCGCTGAATTTGGACGTAACTTCTTCTTAATTAGATATGCAGAACTTTGGAATTCTCTTCCTCTACATTTCGTGTGCACATCTACAGGAAACTTTAAAACGCTTGTAGGAAATCTTACTTACTCACTCACTATCCCAAATCCTAAAGATAAACTCTTCTTTAGACATTCTATACTCTCATGGAATCCCAGGTTTCTATATCCACATCTTTCTGCATATATTATCATAACATGAGGTCTGATAGTATTTTCTGGATAACTGGCCATTCAAGTGTCAGGTGACCCTAGAAATGCTTTTGCACTAATTAATCTCAACATTGCCTTCGATGACATTTTCTATACACCATTATGTATATAACTGTCTTTTATTTTCCACGAGGCCTAGAAATGTCTCACTTTCATCCAAACGTGCAAAATAATAAAAATCTACCACAAAATGAAGAAAATAACGTAAATAAACTAAAAAACATTGTTTTTCATGTACATTCTTATTTCTTAAATGATGTACTATTTTACTTTGATGACCTCTCACCGTGCTGGTGAAGAGAAAATCTTTCATTATATTCCACTGTCTGCGAATAACGAACCATCACTGTAATTGGCTCGAAATCTATCCGCCCGAGATTTGTTCCCTATGCGATTCGCTCTCCTTCAAATAACGAAAATCCGGCTTGTGGACAAATTTTGGTTCGATTCATCGACAAATGTTTAAGAGTATTGGAGCACAGCACCCTAATACCTATGGCGTTTTTCTGTAAACATTTTTGTTTGTATCAATCAATGTACACTTTTTTGAATTGTACCCGGATTTTACGAATATAAATTTTCGTTTGCTCGGAGTTGATCTTCTCATCTACTTTGATACACGCACTGCGTGCTTGGAGTTCTGACTGTGGATTGTGGAAAGATTGCTTGTCTGCTATAAAAGGACTGCACCACATTTCAGCCACACCTAATTCTTGGATTTACTGTGGTGATAATACTTTGACGTTTGGACCGGAATAGTCAATTGCCAAGCTGGGGAGAATCGTTTCCATTTCAATCGAAGAATTATTGTGAGTGGTTACCTTTTTACTTTTTACATACATATTGTAATTTCACGTAGCCTGAACCACCACAATTTGGTGAGCCCGATTATTCTTGCTATAGCATACTCCCCACTATTTTGATTTTGTAGCATATTTTTACATTTTTTTCATCAATATGGACACTATTCCACAGGCAGCACCTATCCCAGCAGATATTGGTCATTTATCACTTCCTGAGTTCGGCGTAGCAAACCCTAGATTATGGTTCGCTCAAGTAGAAGCTATTTTCGAAACTCGACGCATTACTAGTCAAAAAGCAATGTACTGTTACGTCATAGGAAGTTTACCACACGCAGTCGCATCCGAAGTTGCTGATATCATATACAACAGACCTGTCGATAAACCGTATGATGTACTGAAATCAGCGTTGATATCGCGTATAGCAGCATCTGATGAGAAAAACTTACGTAAATTACTCTCGGGTATCGAGCTAAGTGACAATACACCGTCGCAACTCCTTCGTCGAATGATCGAGTTACAAGGTACAACACCAGTTAGCGAACTGATTTTAAAAGAATTGTGGCTGCAAAGACTACCCAGCGATGTTCGAAAAGCACTTTCGGTGGTCGAAGAAGATTACAAGTTAGATAAGCTTGCTGCCATCGCCGATCGAGCGTATGAAAATCATAAGCCAACCATTGCAGTAGTACAATCGCCTCATAAATTAACTCCTTCAACTTTAGAATCAGAGATCTCCGAGTTGAAATCGCGACTCGACGAACTTTGCATGCACATACGTACTTCACGAAATGATCGATCTCGGTCATCACAGAGACACAGTCCGAATAAACGATATTCACGAAGTCGGAGTAAAGTTCCAGGTCTTTGCTATTACCACCGCAGATTCGGTGAACGCGCCTACAGATTCACCAGACCCTGCAGTTTTGTTTCCAAATCTAAAGACAAGGGAAACGATTATGCCAGGCAGTAGGAACGGCTGCACTGCCTGGCAACAAAGTTAGCCGTCTCCTCTATATATCTGACAACACAACGAAATTGCGTTTTCTGGTAGACACCGGTGCGGAACTCAGCGTCATCCCACCTAACGAAACCGAACGCAAGTGTCCGTCGGGATTGACCCTTCAGGCGGCCAACGATACTCGGATAGCCACTTACGGTCATCGGTCCCTTGCGGTAGACCTGGGCTTACGAAGATCGTTCCACTGGGTGTTCACCATTGCAGACGTGAGAACTTCGATTTTGGGTGCAGATTTTTTGTCTAATTTTAACCTCGCGGTGGACATAAGCCAACGAAGGCTTATTGATAACACCACGAAGTTAAATTCAATAGGCAAATACCATTATACATCCATACAGTCTATTCGAGTTTTGACTCCAGTCGTCACCCAGCCTTGCGAGGAACTCATAGTCCAGTTTCCGGAGATCTTCAAACCACAGTCATTCACAAATGTAGTCAAACACCAGGTCGAACACCACATTGTCACTCGTGGCCCTCCAGTTTTTGCCAAACCACGTAGACTACCTCCAAACAAACTGGCGATCGCCAAACAAGAGTTTGAACATATGTTGGAGCTAGGAATCATCCGCCCGTCGACCTCACCATGGGCTTCTCCACTACATATGGTGGAAAAAAGTACCGCAGATACGTGGCGCCCATGCGGAGATTATAGGGCACTTAATCGCATTACGGTACCAGACCGTTATCCCATTCCACACATCCACGATTTTACGGCGTCCATAAACGGAAAAACCGTGTTCTCGAAGCTTGATCTAGTACGCGCCCATCACCAAATACCCGTTGCGAAGGAAGATATCCCTAAA
>JACCGJ010024685.1:0-44903 GCA_013407085.1 Atriophallophorus winterbourni
AGGTATAAGTGAGCTGTGCTAATTGTTGGATTAACTATCAATAATACTCAATCATTCATCATCATTCATTCAACAATAATCAATAATACTGTTATCCAAGTTCTCATTGTAAAACCTACATTATTCAATACATACTGTGATTCGAGTGAGCGTGGTTTGTTCTCACACACATTCTTGGGTTGGTTATTCAATTCAATTCAATACAATACAATTCATGACATTTGGCGTCGCGAGCAGCTATTCTTCATGGCGAATTCAATTCTGGAACCTCTCGATATAAATGCAAATGCTCGAGAAATTGAAGACTATTTTGAAAGATTCGAAATTTGGTGCATGACACGGCCGAAAGCAGAAAATGATAAAAAGTCTGTTTATTTTCTAAATTCAATCGAAAAATCTGCTTATACATTAATAAAAAATTTGGCTTATCCGGATTCGCCCATTGCCCTTCCATGTGAAACGCTGAAGGCGCTTTTAATGCAACACGTGAAACCTGTACATTTCGAAGCAACTGAACGTCCGAAATTTCATTCCATGGTGCGTCAGTCCAATCAAGGCTTTCGCGAATTTATTCTGCAGTTGTTAATCCAGGCAGCGAAATGCGACTTCGTTGACTTGCTAGAAATGCAATTGAAAGATCGCCTAATTGCTGGAATACATGACAATGTTTTGCAGAATGAACTCTTGAAGCTGCCAAAACCCTCTTTTAAAGATGTTCGAGCTCACTGCGAACAGTATGAAGATGCGCGTGTGGCAACAACAGATTTGTCGCCAGCAGAAAATTCCGTCATGTTCAATACACATAAACGTGAAATATGGAAGAATGCTATAGCAAGTCAACAGCTCAAATATCAGCCGAATTATCATCGCGTTGCTGATAGCAATTCCAATTCAATCAAAATTGGGAAATTTGGGTCATGTGGCAGACTGCACTCACGCCACACTTGCCGATTCAGTCAAGCCAGATGTCACAAGTGTGGAAAAACTGGTCATATCCAAACCGTCTCTCGAGCTCCTAAAACGTATTGGACTGATTCGAAAACCGCTCAGGTTAGCAATGTTAATGATGAATTTAATTCATCATCTCTTGCCGCGACATCTTGCAATTCTAGACACATTCGTAAAACCATTTCTTGTGTTACTAGTGGCGCATTCCTAGATTTTATTCTAGATACGGGTAGCGCTGAATCGCTTATTACCCAGAAAGATCTAAAACAGTTTGCTCCTAATGCGGAAATCCAACCTACTAGCATCACAATTAAAAGCATTACTGGACATGCTATTCCTGTCGTTGGATCGTGTATGATCTCCGTCCGAGATGAAAACAATACTGCTGCCTGTAGATTCATTGTTATTAAATCTGAGCCATCTATTCTCGGTCTGAAAGCAATGCAAGCACTAAAAATCAGTCTATCATTTCTGACATCGACTGAAGACTTTTTAGAGTTAAAGAATCTCATAATTAAATGCTCTCAAGCAACTGGTGGAATGCGAATTCCTCCAATTTCTCTTGAGGTACAAGGAGACCCTGTGTTTCTCAAACGCCGCCTTATTCCATATGGACTCCGAGAACCTGTCGAAAAAGCTTTGAAAGATCTATGTTCTAAAGGTATCATTGAAAAGGTTAAGTCCTCTGTTTGGGTCACACCTATTGTCACACTGTTGAAGTCTGATGGGAAGACCCCAAGGATTTGCGGCGATTATCGTCTTACATTAGATACCAGATTGTTGAAGCAAACATGCAGGACAGTTGAACCCAAAGATATTTTGAATAAATTGACTGGATCCAAATTCTTCTCGAAGATTGATTTAAAAGATGCTTACCTACAAATACCTTGACCGATCAGTCTTCAATGTTAACTACCATCAATACACCGTTTGGTCTATTTCGGTATAAATTCTTACCTTTTGGTTTGTGCAATTCTCCTGCTATATTTCAACAAGTCATGAATGATATTACTCGCGATATGGTTGGAGTTGAAGTATATCAGGATGATGTTATCGTGCACGCGTCAACACGATCTCTTCATGATGAACGTTTACTGGAATTGTTTCGTAGATTCACCTCTAAAAATGTTACTGTTAATCCGAAAACGTGTTTGTTTTCTGCTTCGAATTTTGAATGCCTTGGATAAATTGTTGATGGTAATGGTTATAAACCAGATCCCAATCGTTTACTCCCACTGACCAATGCTGAGTCCCCAAAGAACATGACACAATTGAGATCTCTTATCGGTGCATTGTAATACTATTCGAGGTTCATTCCAAAATTCAGTGTAAAAGCTTCACCATTATTTTCACTTCAATCAAAAGAAACTTTTGTGTGGACTGATAAACATGAACATTGTTTACGTAGCATATTATCCTTTCTAAAGTCTGATGCAGTTCTTCGTCCATTTAGTCCCAAAATTCATTCCTTTGTAATTACTGATGCATCCCCCGACGGTATTGGTGCTGTTCTCGAGCAAAATGGACATCCAGTAATTTGCGTTTCTCGCAGGCTAACCGCTGCTGAAAAAGGTTATGCTCAAACACACCGTGAAGCTTTAGCTGTCTATTGGGCTATTCAACGTTTGCACAAATTCCTGTTTGGTCATCGTTTCACCATTGTTACAGACCATGAAGCCTTAAAATTCATATACGATCCTGGTAAATCTATTTCGAAAAGTACTGCCGCAATGGTTCAACGATGGAGCATAGCACTCAGTGCTTATGATTATTCAATTGAACATCGAAGTGCTAAACACATTCAACATGTAGATTACCTGTCACGCCAGTCACTACCAGATTCGAAACCTGATGATACTTTTGATTCTCTTTTGGTGCAACCACTTCCTGTCAGTCGACATTTGTTAATTCGTGAAACGAAACGTTTCTTTTCTGCTATTTTTACTGCTTTGAAGAAAGGATGGAATTCACATATTCGGAGGAAATTTCCATCATATTTTACTAGACGAGATGAACTCTCAATGACTCCTGATGGTTTATTATGCCTGAATGATAGAATTATTATTCCTCCCACTTTGCGTAAAGCTGTACTGAATGATTTGCATTCTGGACATCTTGGAATAGAAAAAATGAAGTCTTTAGCCAGAAGTTTATGCTGGTGGCCTGAAATAGACGCAGACATACGCAGAACTACTGTTTCTTGCGAAGCTTGTCATCATAAAGTTTTCCGACAACCATCAAAATGGACACCATGGCCATTGGCATGTGAAGCTTGGCAGCGCATTCATGTTGATTACTGTGGACCATTTTTAAACAAGTACTACGCATTGGTCGTGATTGATTCTTATTCAAAATGGCCTGAAGTTTTTTGGACACAGAAACCAAACTCTAGTTTTACTATGCTTGCACTGCGGAAAGTATTCAGTCGCGAAGGAGTTCCTATTGCTGTTGTTAGTGATAATGGCAGCCATTTTTCTGCTGCATGCGTTACACAATGGTTACATTCTCTTGGCTGTCGACACCTATTCACTGCACCTCGTCATCCACAATCAAATGGATTGGCTGAAAATTTTGTTGGTACCTTAAAGCGAGCAATCAATTCTTGTGCACCTACTACATTTGAGGAACTTGATCGATTTGTTGACAATTTCTTATTGCAATATCGGAATTGTACTTGACAATTTCTTATTACGATATCGGAATTGTACTCACGCAAATACCGGACAAACTCCAGCTGTGTTATGCAAAGCAAGATCCCTGAGATCAAATCTGCTGGGTCTGGGATCAGCTGAAGTTTCATTTCATCGTGGTAATGAATTTCGACCGAGCTCTGGTATCGTGCTTGGCAATATCGGTAAATGCATGGTAAAAATAACGGACCTTGATGACGGCTCAATGCATCGCCGTCATGTGGATCAAATTACTTACAGAGATATAGATACATCTGAAGATGCTGAACCGGAGAGTCTGTTAAGAACGTTTGTTGAACAAGCCGTACCGGGATTATAAAAACCCATGATCATTTTTAAACTGCGGTGGTTGTGCTGATTGTTGGATTAACGATCAATAATACTCAATCATTCATCATCATTCATTCAACAATAATCAATAATACTGTTATTCAAGTTCTCATTGTAAAACATACATTATTCAATACATACTGTGATTCGAGTGAGCGTGGTTTGTTCTCACTCACATTCTTGGGTTGGTTATTCAATTCAATTCAATACAATTCAATTCATCACAAGAGCTTATTTGACATACCAAATCAATATCACAAAGTCGGGCCTCTTATAGACAACATATATTGATACCTAGTGCCTCAATAGAGCAGGATAGCCCAGACAGCTGTTCTTACTGTTTCAGGGTGTGGACATTGAATGACACAAGCCTAATAAAAACAAGCAGTTGGAAGCGAGCGTTGTAACTCGAAACCTGTCTTTAACCAATTGACTTCGATGGTATGCATCCAGCGTAATGACACATTCTAGCAGCGCGTTAGCCGCTTTGTTTTAATTCATTTTATTTATCGCTCATATTTAGGATTGCAAACGTAATTTTATTCGTTTATCGATATTATTGAACCAATTGAATCAAAGTCAAGGTCAACGTGGACGTTTGCTTCTTACGATATTTTGATATTGTTGTGGATATCCGAGTTATTTCAAGATTATTACATGAACTTTTATTCTATTTTCAACGGATTTGAACATAGTTACGACTTGTAAATCTGCACGATATGTCAGATATGCCTTCCACCGAATGGTTTTAAGCTCGCAGGTACTCAGCTTCAAGTTGACACGGCTTCTGCTAAGACCTCTGAAGGTATTGATGGGGGAATCGTAAATAGTGGCTCACTCTCGAAGGAAGATAGCAACCTCACATCTTGTGTACAGCAAGTTGGCGTGCAATCTAAAGATGTAAGCACTTTTGCGGAAGTTGCTTCCTCGCCTGTACTCGCTTCAAAATATGGAGTTAGTTTTGCCGGTGCAACTAATGTTCTTAAGCCCAAAGAGGTCCAGGATCTACCACAGCTAGGCAAAGCAATCAAGAATAAAAACCATAGCTTTACCACTGATGAGAGTAGAAAATCCTGCATCATTCTTCATAATGCGCCGGAGCAAACAGGTGCTTTGGTCATAGACAGGTTTAAATGGGAACGCGATTTCTTAAACTCTGCTCTTGCCCCCCTTTTTGAAGAAGGTGAAAAGAGTGTAACGATACGCACAGCGTTTCGTCTGGGCCGCAGTCCAGCGCCAGGTGATCGCCCCAGACAGTTAAAGATTGTGTTAGACTCCGCTGAGCAAGTGACCTTACTGCTAAAGAGGCGTTACAAGTTAAAGGGTAGTGAACTTCGACTCCTGCGTGATCTCTCTCGAAAGATCGTGTGAAAAAGCGAAAAGCTACTCAAGCGATTGGCGAACGCGGAGCCGCAGGTGAAACTAACTTGCGCATTGTGGATTTTCAGGTTGTGAGGATGAGACCAAAAGATCGTTGGGAGCCTCTGGACATAATCATTTGGAGGGATCTGGATCTTTAAAAGTGATATATTTTAATGCGAGGAGCTTGAGAAACAAACTGGATGAACTCTGATTGGATTAGACAGGACCCTTCAGCGATCATTGCGGTGACGGAAACCTGGCTCTCACCTGAGCAGGATGCCTACTCACCATTTACCGTACCGCGCCTTATTCGCAAAGCCTGACAGATGCTGGGAGAAAAGATCGGGTGGCCAGTCCATGACGTGGCGCGTTGGGATGAATAAATTCACCGTAGCGCTAGGCTCAGTTGGGCGTATTCGTTTGCCTGGGTGGGGTCCAAAAGCTCCACCTAATAGTTGGCTGAAAACTTTACGCGATATGGCTACAAGCCGAATTCAGTGGCGCCAGTGTATTTTATTATGATTGTCATAATTTTTTATCCGGTATTTTTATATATAAAAACACGCACAAAAAAATCCTATGCATTGAAACTACAAAAACATGCTGCTTTTTTGTGTATTTGCTTTTGCGTATTCCGATTGCCTGCTTTCCCTTTTCCACGTGCTTGCTTATCTGCTTTTCCTGCTGCATATTGCTTGGCACTCTGTCTGGCTCCAAACTTGTGCTTCATGATGATGATGATGATGAGCAGGATAATCCCGAGCTGGCCCTACCTGCATATAGATTCTTCCCTCAGATCGAACAGACGTTAGAATAGGTGGTGAGGTTGCCTTATACTTCTAACAACATATTTCCGTCGCTTCCAGCAAACTGCCGGTATGGCTGAGAGTTTATCGTGCCGTATAAGGACTTCAGCTTCATTTGCCATGATAGGTGTCGTTTATCGTTCTCCCATTACCCGAGCAGATACTCTGATATCACAGATATGTCGATATGGTAGATCCTCAAACTGCTTGATTATTGGCGATTTCAATGCTCCTAGTATTGATTGGACTTCGCTAGAGGAAGGTTCTGGGTCTTTCGAGTAGGACTCATTGAACGCTGTGGTTGATGTGGGCCTTGTGCAGCATGTTTCCTATCCGACCAGAGTAGGTGCGAGTCAATTTTGGACTTGTTATTCACTCCAACACAGTCCGATATTACTCAACATAGGACTGAAGCTCCATTAGGCTGTAGTGATCATGCCACCTTAAGTTTAATTTGGAAACGCAACACTGGCTGGGTACCAGATCCAATTCCCTGAAGGAAGTTTTGGATGGCAGACGCGGGGAGGTTACGGGATGTTGCTTCATCTCTCGATTGGTCTTTCAATCAATCAGCGGATGTTGGAGATTGTTGGCTGGTGATTCGGAATAATATCTCGACAGTTATTGAGGTGGCTGTTCCGTTATCCACACGTCGTCGTAAGACGAACGGTCACCCTTTGTTTGACAAGGAGCTTCGGAAACTTGTGCGGCAACGTCAAACGCTGTGGTCGATATTCGTAAGCCGGAATAAACGCCAGGTGTCTATGACAATTATCCAGCGTTGATGACACATTCTAGCGGTGCGTTAGCCGCTTTGTTTTAATTCTTTTTTATGTATCGCTCGTTTTTATGTTTGCAAACGTAATTTTCTTCGTTTATCAATATTATTGAACCAATTTTCCGATCATTTCAGCTTCACTTTGTGAAACTCTTGCACTTTTACAGCCCATCTGACTCGTTATTAAAGTTCATTTTATGCACATTTCAAAACGTTTGGGAGAACCATACGACATTCCTGCGCCAAATTTCTTTGGTCGACATTTGAATGCACGGAAAGTTGTATTACGAAATACTTGGATGCTGTTTTATCCTACCTTGCCTTGCACATCGGTGGCCGGAAATATTTTGGACGAATCTTAGTGTGTCTTGTTTTGAGTTACCTGCTGTGGTTTATCTTTATTCTATACTTCTGTCTCATTCCCCGGCGCTTTTATAAATGGACGTTGTGTGTTGATGGTGCATCACTTCGTGTTACTCGATTTGAATTATTTTGGTTAATTGTTCATCTGTCCGCAAGCCACTGGGTTTTAATTCTCATTTTATTCAATTATGTTTCCGCTATCATGCGACACCCGGGCCGCAATCCTTCGTTCCTTTCCATGGATCAATGTGTAACTTTTAGCCTCTGTTCACGTTGTATTTCTACGAGACCAGCTCGTGCTCACCATTGTAGCGTGTGTGGCGAGTGTGTGTTGAAAATGGATCACCACTGCCCCTGGATCGCCAATTGTGTGGGTCTGAATACACACAAAAACTTCTACTTGTCTCTCGGGTTTATGACATTCGGCGGCATTTACATGCTAACTGTAGGCTATTCGGACTTTTCGGAGCATCTTTCAGAACTTGGTCTACTTAATTACGAAGTGAGTCACGCTGTCCTACTTTACATTTTGCGCTTGAAATTTTCTAAAGATTCAGATTTTAGAAAAGTGGTATGCAAACGCGGTTTAATTAGCGTAAGCAATACACGTTACCTTAAGTCAAAACATGCACCCATATTTGCTGTCGGTTATCCCTCTAACAATGTCAACACAATGTATTAGTAAACGTTCCATTGTCGAGTTTCTTAGCACTTGGCTATAAAATCAAAAGGAAACACATAACAACAAACTTTCTTGATAGCATAACCGAAAGAGCATCTATTTTTCCTAGTTATCATTATTTTCGCTTTGACATTGCGTTGAATATATTCTTTACACTAAAGCGCATAGTTTGAGCTCAATTTCTCCATGCTCTTATATTCCCGGGTTTTGTTTCCAATATTTTAAGCGATATTAGGAAACGCAAATATTTAGTCGGATTTGCGAGTGTTCTAAACCGGTTCTCAATTGCTCAGAATTTTTAGCCTAATTTTATGGTTTCCTTTACAACGAGAGTACCACTCAATACTTCAGTTTGTTTAGGCTTGGGCAACCTGACAGTATCTTAGCCCACAGAGCCTTTGACTGTGCGATAATTTGCCTGGATCATGCTTGCGATTTCATACATACTTCAGTGTGGCTTGGTCTTTAAGACTGATTTCAGCAACAAAGGTATGCATTCAGATGTGTAAAATTGAGCTCGTTAGCGCGGGAGGACATTTCATCTAAGGGAAGGAAAACCCTGATTTTAAACTTCCGCTGCCTTGCGGGATACCGGATCGCGGGAAAGGCTCCGGGAGAAAACCCTAAGGATAAATCTGAAACAGAGTCTGGTAGACACACCACCTCTTTCTGGCAACTCCCTGCTATCTTGGAGGTCTCACTTGGTTGTGCAAATGCTAGAGAAGCTGACTCGAACAAACGCCGAGTGGTGCTGGGGACGCCCCTTTGTACCAGAATTCCCAACAATCTTCATGGAAGCCGACTCATCCTCCAGGAGGAAATAGTCGCACAAAGCAAAGTAAAATATTCAGATGTGTAAAATTGTAATTCTGTCCGACTCGGTTTACATCGTGCTAAATTGCTTTCAAACACACACTGCAATCTCTCGCCATTTACGCTTTCCTTTGCTTGTCAAGGCTTAGGCAACCTGACAGTATCAAGGCTAACGTGCCGCCAATTTTTCTGACTTCGTACAGTTGATTTCTTAAAGCAGGGGGCGTGTAGTTGTGCACTGCTTTTCCTGTGCAGCTGCCGTTGGCCCTCCCCCATTGCAAAAGTCTTTATTTATCGCTAGACATCATTTACGGTCCTTTGTGCACTCTGTGCCACCAACAGATTTGTTATTCCAGTTTTTTTTAAGAATTTTTCACAAATTCAAAAGCTTTATTCGAAAATGTTCGAAATTTCAGCTTTACACTAATGTTTAATACGAAATGCACACTTAAAGTTTATCAAAGAGATACATGTTTTCTCAATTGTCCGATGACCTCATTTTTTGACCTAGATGTTTTGAGACGAAGGGGATGAAGGAACTCTGATATTGTGATGTTCGAGATGGTAGTATAATATATCTTTTTTGGGAACCTTGTTTTAATTTTGGTCTCGCACGGATGTGCAATCGTGCTAAATGGATTGGCCAACGGTGGTAAGCTGCATGTTGAAAAACGCTGGAGTCTCACTACCATTTCTATTAACCCCCCTCATATCTGTCTAGGCCTAGGCAACATGACAATATCTTAGCCCACGTGCAGTCTCTGACGGTGCGGCACTTTGCCTGGACGAGGCTTGTGCTTTCATACATACATACATAATTTTGGTCTCTCGATAGGGCTCAGGTTCTGATCTACATTTCGTCAATTGTCAACAAGTGTCCGATTAAGATACCTTCTAAATGGTATTCTACCGACCAAAAATAATATTATAGGAACAACAGTTTAAGCTTACAGAATTTTGAAACGAAAACTGCATGAGCTAAAGACAACTGTAGAAAGATTCTTTGATGAGTATCATTGGAGTTTATTGTTTATTGAGTCACTGATATAGTTTTGACAAAATACTCTGATATAGAAATAAAGCTATCGTAAAATTTATCCGTATATCCGAATAAAACTAAGCTTACATTTTTTAATTGCTGGGTCACGATCTATCAATCGTGCGGCACTTTGCCTGGATACGCACAGCCTACCTACATACGTACATGCATACATATATACCTTGCCATGTACGAAAATATTATAAATTTCGTCGTATTTAATGACGCTGGATTTCGCACTCCTCATTTACAATTCCGTTACAGAGCCCACGCGATGCACCGATCCGGATCGCCACGTTTCAGCATTCAACTTCTCTCATATGGTTCCATACCTTATCTTCAGTTTTGTTTCGTCTCGGTTTTGTTGCAATTCCTTTGGTGATGATCCTGTTCATATGGCAAACGTTCTTGATCACACGGGGTGAAACGAATATTGAGTATCATATCAACAAGGAATTGTCTCGTACCTACAAGTCCCGAGGTTTGAACTATCGAAATGTGTATGATTTGGGTGCATTCGATAACTGGGTTGTGTTCCTTGGCCTGTTGGACCCATACGAATACCAGTGCAGTTCATTCAAACTATCTTGGATTCGTTTTTTCTATCGCTTCTTTACCAGAGTTATGCTTCCATCCACACCAACAATTTATGACAATGGCTTGAAGTACAAAATACAGAATCCCCCCTTGGACCCTTCATTAGATATTTTCTCTGCTTTCCATGAAACATCTTAATATGGGCTTATTTCTTATTTTTTTCTATTTGTTCAATTGTAAAATACACATACCAGTAATTCGAATTCTGATATTTTTGTTTTCCTTAACATAAACCTTGTGTGAGACGAATTTCGAACACCATAACCCCTGACAGTTGCTGTCAGTTAATTCTGGATTCATTATAATCATTATTGATGATCCTGTTCCATTTCTAAAATGATTCACTTGCAAGTAGGTACGAAATTGGTATTTTATTCTGTTTTCTACTCCTGACGCACTGAGTTTAAATGAAGGCAGATGCTTTCGAATAATATAGAATATTGGAAATTTTAGCACTGGAATAAAGTTTATCATATTGGTATATATTAAGTGGAAAACCAAGTAGTATCGTGGTAGTATGCATACCATAACAGAAATAATTTCGATGTTAATTTAGCAAATTCATTTTAAGAAACTTGTTTCGAGAAAAATTGAGATGAATGAACGCCGATGTGGCGGTGCAATAGAGTGTGATCAACTCTGGCATTTAACCAAATCTCGATGCAATAGATTGATACTATCCGTTAGAATAATATTCGTAATTCGCTTGCTGTTGAGGTGTCAACGCCTGGGTCCGGTTCATTTAAGGTTGTTCATCATCAAGGCATGAGCTTTTTGATACATTCGTGTAGGTAGAAATTGAAGTGATCATGCGATAGTGAATCTTTAATGCCGATTCGTTGCTTTTTCGAATCAAGGTGATGTCTTCTACTATTCTTAGCTTAGTGAGATACTGTGCTGAGTATATGTGCCAGGCTGTAACTGATTCATCCTTTAACTTAAAGTGACTAACATCGAAGGCCCGAGACCTAACGTAACAAACCTTAGACAATAGAAAACATCAACTCTAGGCGTTTCAGCTTTATTTTCTTTTTCAAATTGGTTGATATCGATAGCCCTCAATTTCGTTCTTATTGGCTCTCGTGCCAGAATATTTTACCAGTTGTTCAACAACATAAAATAATGCGTAGTGATCGCCAGTGCAAACAGTTGTGACCTAAAGCCAGTGATAAATTGCTGCTTGATCTTTATTAGTATTATGGTGTGCCTGTGCTTTGCTACTGACATAAGACACTCCCAAGCATAGCTAGTGCTACAAGAACACTGTTTCCCTCTCCGAGTCGTTGTATTAGTTATTGTACATCGAATGCACAATTAGTTTTCCTTTTGAATGTTGAGATGGTTGAGATGAATCCTACGTATTTAATTACTATTAAACTATTTCAGCAATGCAGCAACATCAGCATGCCTGCAGGAAACCTATCCTCATCGGCCCATCAATTCTGAATGCCGACCTGTCGCGTCTGGCTGAAATTTGTGGCGATCTTGTTTCCGCTGGTGCTGATTATTTGCATTTGGACGTGATGGACAGGCATTTTGTGCCAAACATCACCTTCGGACATCCTGTCGTGGCCACGCTTCGTCCGCATTTACCCAACAACACATTTTTAGATCTTCACATGATGGTTGCGAACCCAGAAAAGGTAACTCCGCACCAATTTAATCTGCACTTATATCCTACGCTTCATCTGTACGATATTAATTTGGATGTGTGTTGGTTCTGGTCATCACACGAAACACAGTGCCACTGGTACTTTCAACTTGTATCCAGACGATATATATATATATATATACATATGTGTGTGTGTGTATGTATATCCTCGTCTGCCCGAATGCATTTCAATTTGTCGATCTTTTCCAACTCGTAATCTCTCACTCTCCAGTAAAATAATAAATCGTATATGTGAATGTAGATGTTTTTCGGATGGACCATAATAATTTAGGATTAAGGAACTGCATCCTTTTTTTCTTTTTCTATAAAGGAACTCGTTCAATGAGCGATCCTTTTCCACTGTTTTTCTCCTCTACATAATTATCTGCTCTTTCTCAGCCGACTCAAACGTTCATTTCTAAATACGGTAGAGTAGTTATCATTTCTGTTGTGAAATCAATCTAATCTGTTGATATTACCTCAGTTAGATCTGCCTTGAAATCAGATAAAATAAATTAAATTTTCATTTCCTACTTGCATGATCTGAGGGAATCTTTCTTGCTTCACGTTTACCACAACTTCAACGTTTTTTCCTCTTTTTTCCTAGTGGATTGAAGGAATGATGACTGCGGGCGCCTCACAGTACACCTTCCATTACGAAGCAAGTAATGACGTCGCAAGGTGTATACGTTTGATAAAGGAGGCAAACATGAAGGTAACAGTCCTGCTATTGAAAATTAGCTAAGAATAAATGGTTTTTCGTTATGCCGTCACGTACATGCTGAACAACTGGTTCCGTTTATTTGCTTGACTTTTGCTCTATAGACTGGCTAATAATTTAAACTTAGATAGAAATTTCATTAATCATATTCCGCGAACGTCCTGGACGTCACTCTGGTTGGTAAAGCTTACCCGTCGCTGTGAATTCTTTCTTTATGCACCACTCCCCGGAATCTGGATTCGAATCTAAAACACACCAGATCTGCTTCGAAATAGAAATTAAGTGGTCCAGATACTTTATTGTCCAAAGGCGTTAGGAATGCAGTCATCAAGTTAATATTTAAATGCGATAGACAGGTAGCAAGTCAGGAGATTTGGCTCGGATTGCTAATTAAACGTAAATGTGTTCAGAAGCTCTAATTGTATAAGCGTTTAACTTCGATCTACAAATTATCGTGTATCATGTGGTCAACATCTTTATTGTTTCTCTCAATACTGTTAATGCTGCCTTCTCTAGCAAAATCTTAAAATGCTGATTGAGCATTACAAGTGATTTAGCTAAATAACAAATGGAACAATTGGGAAGTTTGCTTGACTGTGTTTGCCTCCATAGGAGGGCAAAACTGCATTTTGGCTGTCAGGTTGCCCAGACCTAGACATATATGAGAAATGAAAGTAAAAACGGCCGTGCAAGTAACATGGTGCTAAATTTATTTGCCGCTGGCAATGAGCCACCGGCGGGATCACTTTTGATTCTTTTTGCCATCTTGTTTCACTTATATCAATCGAAGCGTGGACAAGCTGGCAGTATCGCTGCCCACGTGCAAACTTTACATGGATTGAGTCTGGTGATTTCACGTATCGTACCTCAACAGCCAGGTGCAAAACGAGTATCGACAGTTCTATGGGTATTAAACCTATGATCTTGTTCTGAGGCGGATGCTTCATCACGTGTGCTGTTCCAGTCTCTGATTGTGTGGCACTTTGCCTGGATGAGGCTTGTGCTTTCATACTAAACTATGCTGTTCCCTGTTACAAAAATCGACCCCTGCTGATCAGTAGAGATGTAAAAATCCAACATAATGTGTACTGAACTTAGTCAGCATGATATTACAAATTATTTCTGAGCATTATCTACCGAATTCACGACAACATTAGTTTTGCCCAAATCGTTCTCGTGCAGCATTTCGGGGTTATCTCACTGCACCCGTTTCTCGATCTTTCTACCATCTCATGTTGCATCAATAAAGCAAAATATTTCAAAATATTCGTTACTGCTCGAGCAATTACACCTGTTCATCGAAGTGATGTTTTTTCGCATACGTTGTTTCATCGTCTCAGGACACAGTGGTCGCAATCGAGCCATATTACACGTAAGGTGTTCGCGTTCAAGCAGTTGGTTTTGTCCTATCGGAAAAATTGTACACTTGACCAACATTGTATCCTTCCTACCCGATTCAGGTCGGCCTCGGGATCAAGCCACTTACACCGGTGACCGATGTTCTGCCGTATGTGGATTCCGTGGACATGATTCTCATCATGACCGTGGAGCCAGGCTTCGGTGGGCAGAAATTCATGTTCGATATGTTACCAAAGGTGAGCGAATGCCTCTGGAAAACATCGATTTTTCAAAGCATTTAAACGAAGAGTAAATACTAATAAGGTATTAAGTAACTTTTAAAGTTATGCATAATCTGTGAAATAATACATGCATTATCGGGTATTTGCTAGGCTTGCGTAATAAGCCGCTTCATCACCTAACCAGTCAACATCATCAGCTTCTTACGAAGCGAAACCGCCTTGAAATTCACTATCTTGATACAATATTTTCCTATATATCCATGCAATTTATCGTACAATCGTTGCGACTTCTGTTCCGCGTGTAGGTCAAACTGCGTCTCCTTGATCTATAGGTATGGTGTGGTATGAAAGCACAAGTCTGATCCAGGCAAAGTGCCGCACAGTCAGAGACTGCGCGTGGGCTAAGATACTGTCGGGTTGCCCAGGCATAAACAGATATGAGGAAGAAAAAAGAACAGGAAATGGTAGTGAGACTCCAGCGTGCTTCAGCACGCAGCTCACTACCTGTGGCCAATCAATTTAGCACGGTGTTAGCTGCACATCTAGGTACCGTACTATTGTATGCTATTTTTGAGCGATTGCGTGGTTGAACGCCAGGTCTCAAGCTCTCGTGGGACATGTTCTTAGTGGAACAAGAGTCCCAATTGCATTCGTCATTCGCATTCGTCGTGAATTGACACCAGAGACATCTTATCGTTTTTCACAGCCAATTTATGCTCATGTAGTCTCTCGTCCCAATGCCAAAACAGACGTAAACACGTATTTTCGGCCGTTTCCGGTGATAAATCTACCTTGTCTAAACCAATTTTGATAGAGATTACCCATGGATAGGTAATTTAGTTATCTGTAGAAGTTATGCAACCAAGAACATATGACATTGATTTTTGCTTAATTTTTTATGCTGATCAGATTTGTTTTTCCATTTTTCGCACGCGTGCATTGTAGACTTTGATGTGGCGTATTGAAATGTATATCATTCACCCTAATTAAGTCTTTTTCCTACGAAAATGGTTTCTTCTTTTGATACAAAGTTCACTGTAGATGTACACCAAAACACAGCTGCTCTCGGTCCACCTCATATCTGCTTGGTGCGCTAAGGCGCTCCAACCCAACTTCACATAAACGTATTTGCTTTTCTTCACTATTTCAGCCATTACGGTATCCCATTCTCTCTGTGTTCCCTTACAGATTAAATACTTGCGTGAACGTTATCACGATCTGGATATTGAGGTGGATGGCGGTGTGAATTGCAAGACCATAAGAGATTGCGTCGCAGTAAGTGCACATGACCGAGTTGGTTTTTCCCTAAGCGAACTGTGAAGCCTTGACTAGAAGCGGTCAAATTATTGTTACATCATTCGTGTCGATTTGTAGCCCATGCGCTTCGTTCTGCAACTTTCATGATTGATTGATGTGGGTAGCTCACCGCGGTCAGCATGAACTCGTTTGGGCACTTGCTTGTCTCTAGCATGGAAGCCCGTCCCTGAAGTACCCCGTTAGCGATGAGTTCCTTTGACCGCATGTGTTCGCCAAAATGAAAACCTATATTGGATATGGTGTTCTTCGATTTCAATATTTCCTTTCCATCCAAGTAATATATATATATATATATGTTTGTATGGAGGAGAGATGTATGCATGTGCGTGCATGGAGCCAGAAAAAGTGCCGTAATCATTGAATGCGTGTGATCTGAAACGCCATCTAGCTGTCCAGGACTAAGCATTTATCAAGAAGAGATAATAATGGTCATGATTTGCGGCATGTTACCGCATAGCCGATGGTAATCAGTCTAGGCCTGGGCAACCTGACAGTATCGTAGCCCACGTGCAGTCTATGACTGTGCGGCACTTTGCCTGGATCAGGCTTCTGCTCTTATACATATACATACATACATCAGTCTAGCACGGTGTTGTCTGTACAGTAGATAAGTACTGCACAATTACATATCCCTGCAATCCGAACTCCATTCCTTATATATTTCAAGCCTGTCCTCGCCACCTTCTATGATTTTACATGTATTCACAGTTTAGTTACTGTGTATTGCAGATATGCTTTCAAATATATGAGTCCTAAAAGATATTCTGTTTCTGAACCATCTATGCCATACAGTGTTTAAGGTTGTTGACGGTTTCCAGAAAATGCCATACGCTGAGCGCTTCAGACGAATGAATCTCAGGAGCCATTCGCAAAGGATGTTATCTTATCCTTGCCTATTACTGTCTCCACCCCATGGATAACACATTCCAACATCCAAGGTCACGGTTGAATGTTAAATATACTACACGCCAAACGAACTGTCGCAGGTTTTTTTATTCAGCACGTGTTGAATTCCCTACATGCCAATTTGGTAAACACAAGTAGTTTAAAAAAAACATCCGCATTTGCATGCACTTTCATCACACATCCCGCATGTAAATTCGGATTTTTTGTTCCAGTCTGTGGATGCAACCCATCTGTATGTGTGGGCACGTGCCATGTCAATCAAAACTCGATGATTATATACGAGATAGCTCTGATAATGCCCCCACTTATTGACAAATCATTTCTCTACCTTAACCAGGTGAAGAACACCGATTTATATTATTTATACCCTTAAATTTTGGTACCCATATTTCGGCCGTGGTTATCGTAATGTCTTGAATCAGAGTGTTTCGTTTCTATAGACACATACTGATTGAAGTGGGTTTTCTTAGAGATCATTTCGTTCGTTGCAGGCTGGGGCGAATATGATTGTTTCCGGGAGCGAGATCACCGGTAGTGCAAATCCTGGCGCGGTTTTGAAGTTGCTCAAATCAACCGCGGATGACGTTCTCAAAGCTCAGATCACGGACGGTGTGGTTGCGTGTTAGACTATGTTCCCAACTGTGATGTGATGACTTCATTACTATTATTTCATGACAATTTGCACGGACAATACATTCATTTACGATTCCAAGGTTGTTCTCTTCGTATTCGCTATTTCTCGTGTCAAAGAGTAGGTTTCATAAAAGGACTACTCACATCATCATGCTTATCCAAGTTAATTAGTCGCATGTGGTTCAAACGCAGCAAAGATTCTCCCTTCACGCGACCGACTAATTGGGGATTGTTTTAGAAAATTAAGTTGTATAGACATCGTCTGCTGATAGATCGTGATTTACTTCCTGGCGTATTGTGTTTTGATGCCAAAGTTCATTAACGATCGGTTGCTTATAACAATGTGCGAGAACAAATTTCCCTTCATGGTTTTCATTAAGTAGTGCAATGTATGTATGTATGAAAGCACAAGCCTGGTCCAGGCAAAGTGCCGCACAGTCAGAGACTGCACGTGGGCTAAGATACTGTCAGGTTGTCCAGGCCTAGACAGATATGAGGGAGAAATAGAAATGAAACGACCACAGAAAAGTTTATAAACGGATAGGTAGGAAATCACAAGCCTAATCCAGGCAAAGTGCCTCACAGTCAGAGACTTCACGTGGGCTGAGATACTCTCCACAGGCCTGGACAGATACGAGGAAGAAAAAAGAACAGGAAATGGTAGTGAGACTCCAGCCTGTTTCGGTATGCAGCTCACTACGGGTGGTTAATCAATTTAGCACGGTGCTAACTTCACAGCATAAAGTGCTGCACGATTGAACATCCGGGCTGATATCAATGGTGCTCGTCAGACAGCTTTCAAAGACAAAATAAGATCCTAGCTTCGCCTCTCGGTTATGCAGACACAAGCGATCATTGTGTCGGGCAACAAACACTATCTTTTGTTTGAACGACGGACCACCTTTTTAAAATCATTGATGATGACAAAGAATTCAAGGAAGCAATCGTACGATTAACTTGAGCACGAATAGAATTCAAACGTTACGCGGTTTCCGATTAGAGTAAGTACGAGCATCCTTGTAATGTGTTGCTCACATCCCCCGCACTTACGAGCGTCCTTTTATATTAAGCGTGGACAGGTGAATGTATTAAACGTGTAAATAAACCAGTAGGGTCATATCTTTACTTGAGATCTCGGTGTTCAAATATTGGAGTCATGAAAATTCTGCTCTTGTAAAAAGGTAAAGCTTTTCAAGTAGTTTCACATATCATAACCTATAATCACGTGACATGTGAGCAACACGCTACACACTTCTCAGTGTGGCGCCGACAAGCTGTTGGCCAATACACAATCGTTTTCACAGTCAAATTTTGGCCGGAATCTATAGGTCAAAATGCAAGATTTTCGCAGCACTAATTCAATTATCGATCGAAATAAAGTGGTGCGGAAATGAACAGACTATCGATTGGTAGACGGATTGAGACGAAATTGAATGAAAAACAAAAGTTAGACATTGAAGCTACGGTTCGTACAACGAACCACATTACTTTAATTGAAATCGCTTTTATCGCAGCACACGGATGCCAGAACCACTAGCGAGTAAAACTGCTAAAGCTCTTCAACAAAATGTTCCGAATCTGTTGAATGTATGTCGCATCTTAAGAAATGCCGAGCCACTAACTCCGAGGTTTGACAACTTCCATTAGTCCTTGATAATCTCCAGTAAATTGATTTTATTCTTCCGTAACGGGCGTCACGAGCGCAACGAAGGTAGCTGTTCTATCAGTCGAGTTTCACCAGCACCTATATGTTTGACACCTTGCGAGGCATTCATTTCATTTAATCAGGCATACACAAGATTGACAAGCTCATTAAAATAAACAATCACCAGTCTGCCTAGTTGTTTTCAGGGCAGAGAAAATACCCACGCTGGACTGTATAGTTGATATTCGTGAAGCTTAAGGCAGAAAACTGACAAATAATGACTGCGACCACTTTAGATTCTAAAGTGATTTGGTGAAGACATTGTTGAATGTGATAAACAAATATTAGTTGCGGAAAACACACAGCTTAGATATCGACGTTTTCCGACACGGCGGAATCTCATTTCACTGGCTATATTCATGGCTTTGTCGAAACTGGTAGATGTATTTATTGCTAAACGTTCACCCATTAATTACATAACTATTGGGCGGAACTCGATTACAGAGTAAACATCAAGTGCTTCATTTGTGGCAACAGACAGCTCTCGAAGTTCCCAACCACTAGGTTCAATTGTTGCCTATCAGAGGAGGCTAAACTAAGTAGTCATATCAATTGTTACTGGCTTGTTCAAGACTACTGGTCACCGCTAAACATTCACGATTATTATTATTATTACTGTACGTAGATGCTAATAAATTCCATAAAAAGAAGTAACTCAAATTCCTTACCTCCGACATAAGCTGACTCATCAACGTTTTGAACAGATAATGAAATTTGAAATTCAGCATGATGTTTTGTCAATTGCTATTGATACGGAGCATTTTCAAAGAAGAATACGTTACAGAGTATCTATATAAAAAAATTTCAAACTACCCTTTGGTGTTTTAAAAATAAATGGTGTTTAAGAGCGGTCGAAGTTAGAACTATGACGATTTGTTGATAAGGTCAATCTTTCTGGAACACAAAAATTACAGACAGAATACATCAATTTTAAAGCTAGAAGCAAAACCAGGCGAACAATTAAGCGACTTGCAAACCGACACTGGATGGAAATCAGTCAGTATCTCGAGCGTAAAAAGCCTAAGCACGCGAGAAGTCCTCAGATGAGCTACACAGTGAACTTGTCTTAAAGGGATTTAATAATTCTAATTGTTTGCACGGATGTGCAATTGTGTAGTACGTTTGTGCTGTGAAGCTACAACCGTGCTAAATTGGTTGGCCACAGGTAGTTAGCTGCATGCGGAAACACGCTGGTGTCTCACTTCCATTTCTATTAACTCTCATATTTCTCTAGGCCTGGGCAACCTGACTGTATCTTAGCCCACGTGCAGTCTACAATTGTGCAACACTGCCTGGATCAGGTTTGTGCTTTCATCAATTCTAATTGCGGATATCAAACTGTTGAGGAAACGCCACAGATATGCAGATTACTGCTCCGGTTAACTATGGAACATTTGAATGCGACTACAGCTTTTCGCGAGTACATATATGATAGTCGAGGGGAACCAATTGGAGCTCACTAAATGACTTGGTGACTCCAATAAGGCCTCTAATTTAATGGGATAAGCACTAATTCATGGGGTACGTAATATAACGAAGTCTTTACTCTGTGCTAGAATAGGGGGAACACAGTACTGCATGTAGGTATGAAGGCCTGATCGAGGCACAATGCAGCACAGTCATATACTGCACGTGGGCTAAGGTACTGTCAGGTTGTCCACGCCTAGAAAACTGTGATAGTCACAATTTCCAAAAACATTTTTCGACGCCCAAAAGAATCTACTGGAATAATTTAACAGAACAGCATAGTCGGGATTCAAATGTGGTTCCCATAGGGTTAATAGGAGCGACAGAAAATGCATAGAGGAAATTCAGTCGAAAATGGGACAACCATTGTCCTTGACAGCAACCCAGACAGTTGCTCTCGCTTTCTTCAGTGAAAATCATGGCATGGGCAACTTGGCATGTTATTTCAAGTACAGTTTTTAGGTTGTCATTTGTCTCGCTTATCACAAAAACAAGCGTTCGACAGGCTCGAATCTGACTAACTTACTTGCTTTACTTTTGTGCGACTATCTCCTCCTGAAGGATGAGACGGTTTCGTTGATGTTACGGATTGATCCATGAGTTTGGGAATTTTTGTTCAAAGCGGCGTCCAAAGCGCCATTCGGCGTTTGTTCGAGTCAGCTACACAGTCTTCACACAACCAAGTGCGACCTGCAAGGCAGCAGGGAGTTGCCGGAAAGAAGTGCCTTGCACCAACTAATTCCCTACAGGACTCTGCACCGGAATTTTCCTCAGGATTTTTCCAGACCGTTTCCCGCGATCGGGGAGGTTTAAAATCAGAGTTCTCCTTCACCTACATGGACTTCCCTCCCGGACTAATGAGCTCCATCTGCCCGAAGCAAACTGGTTTTCAGGCGCCAGTCACTCGCTCTCGCCAAATATCCTGTTAGTAGAAGCAGTTCCGCCGGACTCGGGGAGCCAGGCCAGGAGATAGACTTGGTTGTCAGAGGCTATTTGAGACGCACGCCATGTCGGAGCATTTTATAGACAGTGGGAGCTTACCGTCACCCCCGGGAATGTCAACCTTTCGAGCCATTCACTAACCCATCGTTAGAGTTCTACTAGTGGACGTACAACACCTCAGGATGGTCCAAAGAGTTTACAGGCATTGCAACGAACATGGTCCATATTGAGACGCACAAAATACGTTTATTTTCGGTTAAAACATGTGTACACAAATATAAAAATGCTTAAGAGTTAGTGTGATTTCGGCCTAGATATCACCGGGATAGGAAGAGTGGAAGCGCCGGTTCTTTTATTAACAATCGCATTTTTAATTTTCCAGCGTTCGAATGCATCGGAAATGGTATTCTCCAAGGTGGGACTTCGTTTTATCGTACGCCAGCGGTCTTTCAGGTCTATAGTCGTGCGACCACTTTGGCGAAACGATTGTCTCCATATACGAATCCAGCTTTCTTCGCCCGGGGATTGAGTGACACCAAACCAAAGTGCGATTGATTCTTCGATCGACCAGGGAATTCTTTTCTGGCCAGATTCCGCGGGTTTCAGTTTCATGACAAGTTTCTTCGTTCCACCTGTAAGTTGGGATCACGGATTAGATGCAATCTCAACAGAATCACAGTGATGGAATAACAGACAACACAAACATGGTCTCTCATAGAAACGTAAGAAGTATCGAGTTGACTTAACTTACATTGAGGGTTGGCTCAACACGGCGCGTCAATGGAGTGTACACGGCAAGCCAAACACTCATTAAGCTATATTTGGAGAATATGTTGTTTATAATTGTGACTACTCATCCGTGCCAAGCCCATCGAACTATTCACAAAGTTGATCACGACAGTCCATAATGGAAGCACTTGACTCGAGTTTCGCGCTTATTTGAGCTCATCAGTAGTGCATATCCTCCGCTTCGGATGGCTCATCGCCAGGGTCCACGGAGCGAAATTAGCCCGAAAACCACCACATTGAAGTTGATGAAATTATGTGTGGGCAGTAGATTTCAGGGAAGTTTCAAATTTCTTCGCAGGCCAGTGATGTCCGCCTTGTCCAGAACACACAAATGATAAACGCGAAGGAAGGCCTCTTTAATGAATAGCGTGTTCATTTATTCATTATTGCTGTTAATATTATCTGTCTGATTGCAAGCTAAGTGATAGCATGCCATCTCTTCGGTAGGTTTTTTTTTGTTTTCGCTCGTTTCAGGAAATGATCCACAACACGCGTAAATTATAGAAAAATCAGATTGTGGACTTATTCGACAGCTGAACGCAGTGCATATCGTTGATCTTGTTAACTCCAAGACATTCATTTCATTCATTCAGTCCTCTCCGTGCCGGGTGGCACATGAGGCGAAGACAACTTCACGCCAGTGGTTCCGGTCTGTCGCTGCTTCCGTTGCCGTCTGCACCGTGAATCCTTGTGCATGTAGTTCGCGTTCCAACGTTCTGCGCCAAGTTTCCTTGGGCCGTCCCCTTTTTTCGTTTACCTTGCGGATGCCAGTGCATGGCTACCTTCGTATGCGAACTGGGATCCATCCTGCAGACATGACCGAACCACGGATCTGTTGTCATCGTTTCCGTAGCAATGTAGGTTTTACGGGATAGGGTTGCTAGCCTTAAGCCCAACCCTCCTCCTTTTTCAGACGGGCTTGGGACCGTCCTTGGCGGATTCCAAGACGATAGGGCGGGGTTTAAAAACATATATGCAAGGACTTTACGCGGAGAAGAAATAACAAAGGCCGGTAGGAATGCGTTGAATAATCTGGTGTCCGGGTCTGCATCGCTTAATCTTAATGTGCCTGAGTACCAGTGCGCACACAGATGAGATAAACAGGCTAATCAGTCAGTGAGCGTTGATCACACCTCTGCACATCCAAAAAATTCACGACCTGTGCATCAATTGGTCTTAATCTTACCTGTCCATCCTAACAAGCTCAGCGCTCACCACGGGTTGTGCAGTTCTCGGTTAACTCAGGATTAGTCTAGGCCTGGGCAATGGCCTGACGTCAATGGTCTGGCAAAGTTTCTGTGTCAGAAGCGAAACTTCAGCGAAAATTGCTCAAACTGATTCATTATAAACATTCATTGTCATGAATATATGATTCCTTGCAATTAGATTTGAAAGTCGACTACTTCACACCTCTTCATCCAAGGTAATTTATAAAACAAGAATGGTTCGGAAATTTTGCATAAAAACGGAAAGGCTCAAAAACGCATCGAAATGCACGATTGTGGGACGGGGTGTTGATATTTGACCAATGACCTCACCATCATAGACAGCATTACACCGGTAGCACGTACCGAATGCTTAACTGCCACACAATCATGAAAAAGTAAAATCCTAAAAGATGGGGGAAGGTGGGACTTAAATTGCTACGGCTTCTATGAAAGAGTAAGCACAAACAAACTGGGAAGAGGTGCCTACATCTCGAATGGAACATGCATTCAAATAAGTTTCGTGAACCAGTGACCAACCCCTTAATCGACACGGGTTAGGTGGTACGGAAGTTTGAGAACCAGCAAACGGCATCAGGGAAGCCTTCGAAAACTTATTGTAATATTCCAAACAAGCAAACAAACGCGCTAACGAACGGTGACCGCAGCAGTAACAAGCAGAGCCACCAGGGCTGATCACGTCCTCGCCTGTCCGTGAGGATACGCAGGTAAAAGTGAAAGTGCATGACGGACTGACGTATCACAAGCGTCAGCGATAAAAGGTAGACAACATTTATGTCAACGAAATAACCAAATAAACAGCATGTTGCGTCAGTCGAGTTGGCTTGCACATCAACAATCGGACACCAGAGTCATGTTTCGTACACGCAATCATCAACAGTATAAGCAAGGATAAATACCACAATTTGAACTGCAGGTACGAGGACATTAATTGAAACGAAAACGTGGAAATACACAATGATCTGCAAGTAACCTTGAACGGGAATCAGTGTTCATAGGGTAGTTAATTCAATTGATGTTAGCTAGCTCCCTCGCGAATATATATATATATATATATATATATATATATATATATATATATATATGCATGTATATATAAGCATCAATGTATCAAAACACCTGAAAGCGGGTGATTCAAATAAAAATGATAAACTGCCGTGCACACGTTTTCGATCATTACAAAGAACAGTTGAATGGTACTACGAAGAACTTGCTAATGAATCCGCGTCAATCGAAATAGATTTAATCCATCGTATCGCATGAAGACTTACTCTTTTCAGGTGAAGGGGGAGGTGTGCTAGTGGCTCCAAGCAGCTCTGGGAACTGATCGACCGCAAACAATGTTCGTACATTTTGTACATCGTGATCGCCATCAGCGGGTGTCGAACAGAGCTCGTCATTCGGAATGACTGAGCATGTGTCAGTCGTCACTAGGAAAGAAAACAGGGTCAAGTTGATCGGTTTAAAGTAAGGGAAGTCAGGCATAGACGGGAATGGCAGACATCCAAAGAAAGAGAATAACCAAGTTAGAGTGGAGAGAAAACATAGTTACTTTGACTAGGCTGTGTTTTATAGCACAAGAATGGGTTGGCTGTAGAGAGTTAGCTGACACGGACCTTAGGATTTAACTACGTTGGCCTGATTGCAACTCGGACAATTGTCACGGAGAAAATGAGCAATTAAAAAATACAACGGTGCAGGGAGCATTAAGCAAATTTACCAATAGAAGGGACGAAAGGTGTCATGTTAAAGTTCGCCGTTGCAACGAATATTTGCATCCGGTTGCAGTATTATGAACTAGAATGTTAAACATGATCTTACACACTGCACGATACAAGCATATTGTATCGGGTGGGGTGAGAGGAAGAGAGAGTCCGGGAATGATTGCGTCAGGTCAACAAGTGACAGGTGGCGAACATCTAGCCCATTATCACATTTCCTTTTCATCGGACCAACAATAGAAGAAGAAGAAGAGAATGACTTTATTCGTGTACACGAATTTTCAGCAATACATTAATTTCTGCACAAAATTCAAATATGATAAAATGTATAAAGTGCAGCACAATGAAATGATACTTGAGCTAATAAAGTGTCAGGTTACCATAGGCTAGACAAATGTGAGGCGAATTAGAAAAATAAAAATTGGAGAATAACTGGAACATCTCAGCGTCATTTAAAAAAATTGTCAAGCGCTCTTTAACTCCATAACACCTTTCGAGTGATCAACCATGTATCGAGCCAAGTATGGAACAAACACGTTACCCCCAAGCACATCGATCGTGTCTCGCTTCATCCCTGAGGTCAACCTGAGGTCAACGATAATCGCGTTCACCCGCGAGTCCCACAACACAAGAGAAAGGCCGATTGATCAAGGGCGTTTATTACACACAAGACAAATAACAAAACACACCCCTATCTTATATAGGCAAACAAACAACGACACTACTGGTGCTCAGTCTCGGTTGTCACGTCAATTTGATTTGTCAGCCGATTTCGCGTCAACCGGGACACTTGAAGCCATCGTTTGGCCGACATTGACGAATTGCATATCGTTCAATTGCGGCTGACATGGTTTATTTCATCATACTTCCGATCATGTTGACGCTCGAACCGTTTTAATGCAATCAATCCGAAACACGAAATAATACGATTCCGCAATACTATATCTATATATATATATCTCTATATATAATATATATATATATATATATCAAATGACGAGGTTCCCCACCGTTGTTTTGATATCCCTCACCTGAGTTCGATATTGCGACAACGCTGACTGAGATGGTTTGGCCACATCTTGGTATGCTCGGACGCTGAAATAACCAAGGTGAAACTATCGCCGACAGCCTGGCGATAATTGGCGACAAGGTGCTTAATATGTCCCTCGAAGATGGTTTATCAACTTTAAGACGCTTGCTGGAACTCCCGGTCAATCCAAGCAAGCCGGATAATCACCTTTGAACCATTGGGAGCTGTAATCCGCCGAAGTGAAGACTTGGCTAGCCACCGTGAGATCGGATGTGGATCTGCTTAGTCTACGATCGGTTGACGGATGGCGCACGTGGGACGGACCTGGCTTAAAATCTGCGCGGATCTTGCTTCTACCCCCGAGCGTGGGTGGCTGCAATCCGTGACATCAATGAGGCCGACTCATCCTCCAGGAGGAGATAGTCGTACAAAAGTTAAAGTAATCGAAAAACCGACCGTTTACCGTATACTTTAGAAGAGAGCAACAATAAGTTCATCCATTTAACTACTAGAACAACATAGCATCAGGCGGCATCTCCCGGTAGCCATATACATCAAGCGTTGACATACACGAGGTAGTTGCGGGTGGCAAAGCACTGTGAAAACTACATGCATCGCATGACGAGGTACATGTTGGAGGGCTCACTGTGGATTTCATGATTTATTGAACTTGATTGAGCCATCGCTATATGAGGAGGACAGATAGTCCCAAACGATAGTTTCTGTGGTGATGCGAGCAACAACAAACGCCGACGAACGTCAAAGAGATTGCAAAAAGTGAAATATATTACTTCCGAGTAACTATTGAAATAGTAACCGTATCTAAAACACTACTACGAGATATGATCAGCGCATAAAAATGTAACAGGGAGACGTACTATCAACAAGCTCTTGGGAGTTCGATTCCGATAAGTCATTCTGAGCGTAAAACACCATGGCTGAATGAAGTGACTCCATACACGTTAGATGAGTCTGAATATTTTGCAAAACAAGCAGGCATTTCGGATTCGACGTCAAATTATTCGCAGAGACGCAGCTGTTTTCCACACAGTTCTGGATATGGAAGCAAAAAAATAGAAAACGCACAAACTGATGAAATTAACTGAAAATCGTTGACAAATCAGCACATATTTATACGGGCTCGCATTTACATGGGCACTTGAAGTATGACATCGAACATAATACGATACAATAATAATCGAATTATTGCCACATTAGAAGATGAGATGAAACACCAACAATGTTGTAAAGTTAGAAGCCCAACTAACATACTTGTATACAGAGGCTCAATAAGTTGTGGTCAGCAGCTGGATGTCAGAGGCTATTTGAAATGATCAAAATCTGTGAACATTTTATAGATGTTAAAGTCTCATTCTCAGAATCATGCACCGCTGTGACGTAGTAGGAACTTAACAAACCCTATAGCTTATCATCATTACATTTCAGTAATGAAAAGTCGTGTAGACTTGAAAATGTCACCCGGAGTATCGACAAGATCAGTTCGTCAAAAATGTTGCTATACATTCAACAGAAACCAATATATATATGCCAAAACATACAATCATCCAGAAAGCATACGCTACTTCATTCGAAATCGAATGATAATCAGAGAAATGTAAGAAGTTCCAGCCAAAATTTTGGAAATAAAACGGACCTTCTCTGACGATTCTATGTGTTGAGTCATTGAAAACTAAATTTATCAACCATGTAATTTATTTTGCATATACTTATTAGGCAGGTGATATAAAAGGCTCGACTGATAAATATGTTATGTGTGCGATCACAGTGTCTGTAGTTCGATAAACTACATGAGTGCATGCGCTGTTGAAAACGGCACACTTACAGCTTATTAGAAATATAGCAGCAGCAGCATATATAGATAGATATACATATAAATGTATAGGGCAACACACAACGCGGCTTAAAGATAGAAAAGAGTAACTTAAAGTAGCAAAATCGGTTATCAGAACGGTTCTCGAGCTGGCTGAAAAACCGTCACGAGCTCAACAGAACTAGCCGAGTTCGTTTGAATAGAGAGTCTTCGATACTCAACAACTGATAACAATAATTGAGAAAACGAGATTACAGAGCAAGACACATGATGTCTCACTAACCTGGAATTTTTGTAGTATCTTTTGCAATAAATCCAAAACTCCACTGGTCTCAAACGCATGATTCCACCACATATTTTTCATTTTATCGTCAGTGTCGTTGGAATACAGCTCTACGCATGAGGTTGGGAGGTTATCCAAAACATATCGGCGTAGATGACTCAGGGGTATACTGACAGCGGTTGGCAGACTAAATGAAACGTGCTGCTTCGAAGATGTACGTGGAGTAGAGGTGCTGTAATCCAAAACTTGGTGAGGATCATGAACAGCATTTCGTTGCGAGGTTGAAAGGATATGACGTGAAAGCTTCATACAATAGTTATAGGCCTTTTTGTGGTAAAACAGCCAATTGTTGTGGTTCTTTGCAAAGACCCTCTGAATAGAAAGTAAAGCTAATTATTATTATAATTATTATATTTAATCCTGCAGCGAAACTTGACGAATGAGTGTTTCTATTAATGTGGATTTAATCACGAGCGTAAAAATAAAGAGTTTCATCAGGAAAATATTGATACAATTATCCGCCACACATGTTTCACAATAGCGGAATGCAGTTTTTCCATTTGTTTGAGACAATGCCACCCTGCTTCATACGTCTCCAAACAGTGGATGCATGTTAATCAACTGTGAATCCTAATCAAGCAGTATGATAGCCTAGCGAACCGCTCACAAAGTTCAGTAGGGTATGAAAGCACAGGCCAGATTCAGGCAAAGTGCCGCACAGTCGGAGACTGCAAGTGGGTGATATTACTGTCAGGTTGCCCAGGCCTAGACAGATAAAAAAGTTCAGTAACAACGCTTACATTTCATGCCAATTTTCTCGGGTTTCTCATGCATCAGACTTATGCAGTACGACATGGTAGTCAAGGAGCATTGCAAAAACTGAATCATCTTTTATAACGTGACAAGGAAGGTAAAGACCACCGGTTTACATTGGAATGCAATATGAAATTGACAACGAACGAATTGACATTAAAATATTTTTATCTTCTAGGATGAGAAGACATGTTGATCAAGGCAGTTGTTTTGAGAGATGGTGCGGCCACGGATATCACACCATGCAACAAACAAAAACTTCTCTGAGTATACATTGCGTGAGTGGCTATAAAACTATAAACCAAAATGGTTGAAGAAGAGAGTGTTGTGCACTATCTGCCCGTATAGAAGGCACCATTCCAAAATGTCTACTGTACAATCTTAGCATTATGGCATATGGTATGGTATGAAAGCACAATCCTGATCCAGGCAAAGTTTCGTACAGTCAGAGACTGCACGTGGGCTACGGTACTGTCAGGTTGCCCAGGCCTAGACAGATATGAGGGGGAATAGAAATGGTAGTGAGACTCCAGCGTGTTTCAGCATGAAGCTCACTAGCGTTGGTCAATCAATTTAGCACGATGTTAGCCGCACAGCACAACAATGCTGCACGTTTGCACATCCATGCAGTAAGGAGCCATGAGTTGAAATTGGTGTCCCGGATGTTCGGAATGCCTTAAATCATAAGTCACGATCAAGGCAAATGGTAGCGTAATCATGGACTACACATGGGCTGACAAAGTGTCTGGATAGCTACACCTAGACAAGTAAAAAAGGGTTAACGGCGGTGTTCACAACTGCAGTAAATTGCAAGTATCTATCGGATTAACAAAGTTCAGAAATACTGCACGATTACACAGCCGTGATCAGAATTTCAAAAAAGCCAGCTCATTCTTATACTCGTTCAGGTTAACGGAATCATACAACACGGAGGAAAAATACACATCTGAACTGTTAAGAGAAGAAACAACAGATTCAATAAAGCATAGAGAAAAACGTCAGGTGGTTATATTTTTTATCGACATTAAATTAGGGCTAAGCAAAGTTTAGCATAGTGGCTTTCATATGATAAAGTTAGATGATTGTAAATAAAGACATGGGCTAGCAAATACTAAAGGGAGCATATGTATTTGAAAAATTTCATTTAGGACAACTGATTTGGAAACATTGAAACTTACTTTAATCATATTTAACTGCTTTTGTGCATCCACATAAACAGAATTGATCTCAGTGTCTTTAATATCCATATCTTTGATTAAGGACAGCAAAAGATCGATTGCTGTTGAAACAGCTTCAGAAAATTTAGATTGAAATCGAGATTGGGTTGTGAAAACATTGTTCTGGTTCGTTGCAAGTGTATAGAATTTATCCAGCCAGCTCACAAGCAGTCCGATGCACAGACCTTGGAAGATCCTGATTTCACGGACACCGAAGGAGGTAAGGCTGACCGAGGCCAAGAAAGCTGAGGGTATTAGGTCATGAAGTTGAAAAAAAGATACCAGTTGAACCCTTCAGATTGTTCAAATCTGAAGTTTCTAAGGTAAAGCGGAATGCGATTTCCCCTAACAAAGCAGCGATATGTGAGAATTCAGCCATGCAAAAACGATCGATTGATTCGAAACATCTGAAATAAATGAAAAATGAAGGGGAAATAAGTAAAAGCACAAATAAACGATAACAAAATTGAATTGTAGTGCAGCCATGAAGTATCTTGCTTTGTTAAAATCAGAATGTTTAGTTGAGCAAGATACGTCTTAAAAACCATGCCAATTGCCGGTAAACCATATTTCCATAGTGGTCTGACAGGTGAAGAATGACGGGAAACGCATAAGCCGCAATCACAGAGAAAGACCGACGAATTGACCACCAAGCGCGGTTTGCGGCACCGGGTTTCTTTTTGTGTCCTGCTCGAATTTAAGCGATCGAGCCACAAGTCACGTTCGTTTGCGAATGATCGCTGATGTCGATTTCGTCAAGAAACGGTAAATTCAGAAGACAGTATAGATGTGCAGCTTTGCAGTTGGGTAATTTGTTAGCGATCTCAATTCGCTCCTACCTATGCCTTGGAAACGTGATAGTAATTTGCATGATGTATGAAAGCACAAGGCTGATTCAGGCAGTGCCACACAGTCAGAGACTGTGGCCGGGCCGTGTATGAATGCGGCACTTTGCATACTTTACTGTACTTTTGAGCGACTATCTCCTCCTAGAGGATGAGTCGGCTTCGTTGATGTAACGGATTGCAGCCGCCCACGCATGGATCTGGCTTGTGATTTCATAGATACCATTTGCCCTTAAATGCAATTGATTTTTCAAAACAATTTGAGTTTTTCCATGAAATTACTGGAAGTTATGCTCAACTACCTATTGTTCAACCGCTTGATTTAACCAGCACATTTTTTATTTGGCAGACCATAATTACTAAACCTCATTTGAAAAAAGGACAAGTTTATATTCGAAACGGCACCCACCCCTTAGTCACCGTAACCATTTCTATTTCCCCTCATACCTGTATAGGCCTGAGCAACCTGGCAGTATCTTAACCCATGTGCAGTCATTGACTGCGCGGCACTTGCTTGGATCAGGCTTGTGCTTCCATATCAAAACATACCACCGTAACCATGCGTTTCTCCTCTTTTATTGTGGTGACAAAACCAAAATCCCCGCACATAAACCCGACCTCGAAAGGACTAGGATTCTCTAAACCGACATATCTTGCACATTGAATGGCAATTGATTCTGGCCCAAATGCCGATGGTCCCTGTACGACCCAGCTTCGACATTTGTATTCCACTTGTACAACACTCAATGAGGTTATATTTAGAATTCTCACGGGCGTAACTCTAAAGGTTAAGGCGGTAGCCGGAACGCTATGAATATAATATCTCCCTGTCTTCTAAAAATCTACAGATAATACACTAATACTAATCTCCAATTATAGGCCACTAGGTACACTCACTGACGTCACGTTCATAGCTAAAGCTGTGTACGGATGTGCAATAGTATAGTACTGCTGTTCTGTGCGGCTAACACCGTGCTAAATTGATTGGCCATCGGTAGTGAGCAACATGCTGAAACACGCTGGAGTTTCACTACCATCTCTATTCTCCATTTCTTTTCTCATATTTGTCTAGGCCTGGGCAACCTGACAGTATCTTAGCCCACAAACAGTCTCTGACTGTACGGCACTTTGACTGGATCAGGCTTGTGCCTTCATACCATACTATTTAAGGCTGTCATTTTCAAACTAAGAAGCTTGCGCACTAGATGATGGATTTTATTCACAAACTTACCATAACTGTGCCCCTTGTGATCACGTTTGATAAGCCTTTTTAAACAGCAGATCAATCTCAGTAGTCTTCCCGCTGAGTGGAAATGACGCTCTATCACTCATATTCACAAAAAGGTTCTCGATCTAAGCATCAAACTACTGTCTTATCACTTTACTGCCATTCGTGGTGATGAGGCATTCTTAAAACATGTACCAACCACCGCAAGCGAGCAAGCATCAGCATTCCTCCCGGTCCGTGTTCTCTTGGTGCTACCACCAGCATGCAGGCGTTTATATTTGTAGCGCGATGCTGCCACCGAAAATGAACATTTTCACGCAGGAAATGGGCGTCAAAAACAGAAAGCCAACCGACACCTTCCGCTTGGATAGACCAAGTTTCGCAACAATGAATGTATGTATGTATGAAAGCACAAGTCTGATCCAGGCAAAGTGCCGCACACGTGCTGCACGTTGGCGAAGATACTGTCAGGTTGCCCAGGCCTAGACAGGTATAAAAACAAAATATAAATGGAAATGGTAGTAAGATTTCAGCGTAATTCAGCATGCAGTTCACTACGTAGTCAATCAATTTAGCACAGTGTTAGCCGCACAGCACCGAAGTGTTGTACGATTGCACATCCGTTTAGCAACCATAAAGTAGTGTAGCACGCGCGACTGCGTTGAACACTCGACATTTAGTATGGAGTGAAAGATCGCATCGACGCCGCAAATGGCGAAGGTTATCAAACGCTATGCCCGATTTGCGTACACACTGTGAATTTTCGTCCTCGATACAGCCGCCAGTAGAGATAAAACTGCCAGGGTAAACAAAGATGTCGATCAATTCAAGATTGACATCACACACAGTCAGATTTAGAAGAGCCGCTCCAGTCCTGTGTAAGAGTTTTACACTTGTTAGACGCAAAGCATACACGATACCATGAAGCTACAAGTGCGAGGCGATCTAGGGCTTGTTACATTATACGAGGGTCATTTCCAATAAGTGCGACGTCATCCGCATATTCTAGATGGGAAGCGCTCTCACCCTGGAGTAGTTCAGCACACGATGACCTATGGTGCTTAAGGCTCCAGAGTATATAGTAAATCTCTGATTGAGTGAGAGCCTCGAGAGAAATCGATTATGTAGGTACAGTGTTCCGTATCCTCAAAATCAGTGGGCGAAAAAGGCCAGTTAAACTGTGCCTGAAAATATCCTTTCCATCGCTCCATGTGCCTGTGCATGTAAAACACTGGCTACACGGGAAGTCAGCCCACAACTATGAAAAATGCGGAAGTTTCCAAGGAGGTTTGTATCCCACTCCATTGTTCATCGGTACTATGTTTGGGAACTACAGAAAGATCAAACTCAAATTGGTCTGAAACTCCCTGAGAACCGGGAGAACATAAAGCCGGGCAACAATCAGCTGTCTTGAAACGTTTCTATGTTTCCCGCCAAAACGCATCGAGAGCTTAGTACAAACTAACGCATGATTTAAATCTAGACAGATACCCCAGTATCAACGGCAATCGTGCACACTCCATTGCCAGGAGTAACTGATAGCAATCTGGCCAATTTGCGTGAAGGAATCCGCCGACAGAGATTTCCAGGTGGAAAGGTGACGTATCGAACGGCTGAAGTTAGTGCGGAAAGATAGAACCTTTGAACTGAGCAAAAGCTAAGTAGATTTTGCCAGTGGCATTGCGATGATAATCAAGACCAAACCTTCCGCACAAGAAAGGCTCTTTTGAAGATAGACGACATACACACGCATTCATTACACCCGTTAAGACAACGATGTCACTCCGTGATGCAAGCCTGATGAGTTCTTGGAATTTTTCATGGAACTCATCCTTGGAAAGTCCACAACTACATTTAGTCGGTGCGTAGGTAGCAAACACAAACAGGTTGCGGGATTGATTGCAACATCAGAATTTCTTGCACGAACCCAGTAGTGTTACTGCTCAAATGCGACTGTCAACTGGGTTCACGACATATAGTGCAACCTCAGCTGTCCCCAATATGATCAGATACTGTTGCATCGTCATTAACGGATGTGGGTAGATGATACGACTACCTTCCAGATGAAATGATAAATCTCCCAAATATGTTAAGCATTGGGAGTTAATTGGACTCAAACTGACAAAATTTATCCCCAAACATTTTTTAGAAATATAAAACTGAAAAATAAACATTTGTTTTATTGTCCACGCAGTTTCATAGTTTCCAGAATCGATTACCTCTGGCGAAAAGAAACTACCTCATTTTCCAGGTATCGGGGAGCAAGGGCGTGAGAAGCATTTGACCCGGATACTCAATATCTCAGAGTCTGCTGTTAAACCGCATACCATCAAAGCAATTCTGGGTGTGCTATATAAACCTGAAGTTTTTAAGAGGCCAGTCATCAAACAGTCGATCTCAATTGAGGACAGAGCAATTCACTAGAGGATTTCAAAACGAATTTGGAAAATACTTTGGTAACTCAGGTTTGTCCGTAGAAGGTTTACGTAAACCCGGGCGGTTTATGTTAAATTTCGTTGTATGGTTGCATAAAACTTCAATTACGTTGTACAGCAGTTTGATTTTTAACAAACGACAATCACGACAAGATGACATGAAAAATAAACGGATTTCTTTCACCGGTGAATTGCCTTACCAAATGAACCGCTTTCGAGTCGAACGATGTCCTTCTTGTAGTAAGATCACCACGTCTGGACACAATATTCTAAATGCGGCCGAAATAATACCTTGTAAAGTAGCAGGAATACATCGGGTTTTCTGTTGGACCTCAGCCGAAAGAGTACTTTGCGAGCACGTTGAGCTGACAAGAGTTGGCTCTTATTAAGGTTCAGTGGGAGGTCGTGTATCAGGGTATCTTCATCCGTCCAATAGTTTATTACGGTATAAGAAGCTAAGAGCTTGTACAAACCGCAGGGTAGATTGTGTAGTGGGTCGAAAAAGCAAAGAAAGAAATGTTTGAGGTTCCGAGGCCTTATAGCAGGCCACATTCGCGTTTAGCCTTCACTATCAATGGATTTTTGTGGCTTTTGGACAGGTAGGGCGTCAACCCGGGACACAGCTACCCATCACATCCTTCGTTGATCCGATGAACTTCACATCATCTGCGAAAATGAAGCATGGGCATTTCAATGCAGACGACAAGCTATCAATGAAAATCATGAATAGAAGAGGACCGATTACCGACCCTTGGGGTACCCCACTGATCACGTCGGTTTGGTTCGACAGCGTAGATCATACACGAACTCTGAATGTCCTGCCTGTAAGGAAGGCCTTTATCCAAACAAGTATGTATGATGTATGAAAGCACAAGCCTGGATCAGGCAAAGTGCCGCACAGTCAGTGACTGCACGTGGGCTAAGATACTGTCAGGTTGCCCAGGCCTAGACAAACAAGTAGATTACTCTGTATGTCCATTGCTGCTAGCTTAATCTCTAGAAGGCTGTGATTTACGGAATCGAAAGCCTTGCTGAAATCTAGGTAGAGGGCTTCAACAGGCTTCCCTTCATCCAACCTTTTAGTGGCAGTGGCGATACTCGAGCGGGAGCAAGTCAAGTTTGATCGGTACTTTTCATAGCTCAACGATATAATGCCGAAAACCATCTTTGTTGTACGGCGTAGCACTCGCTCCAGTGCATCACACTCTCTCGTAGTTAGTGGGTAGATAGCTGGAAGTTAATACTCAAAAATGAGTTTGATGTGCCATATAACACATTGAACTTGGATATAGACTCTTTCGCTCGGATCGAACAGACGCTAAAATCGGTGGTGGGGTTGCCTTATATTTCCAACAACATATTTCCGTCGCAGTGTTGGCTCGCTTCCAGCATTCTGCCGGTATGGCTGAGAGTATATGGTGCGTATAAGGACTGCAGCTTCATTTGCCACGATAGGTGTCGTTTATCGTTCTCCCAATACTCAGGCAGATACTGTGATATCACAGATATGTCAGTATGGTAGATCCTCAAACTGCTTGATTATGGGGGATTTCAATGCTCCTAGTATTGATTGGACTTCGCTAGATGAAGGTTCTGGGTCATTCGAGCGGGACTTATTGGACGCTGTGGTTGATGTGGGCCTCGTGCAGCACGTTTCCCATCCGACCAGAGTAGGCCCTACTGGGTGTGAGTCCATTTTGGACTTGGTATTCACTCCCACGCAGTCCGATATTACTCAGCTTCGGACTGAAGCTCCATTAGGCTGCAGTGACCATGCGACCTTAAGTTTTATGTGGAAACGCAACACTGGTTGGGTACCAGATCCAATTCCCAGAAGGAATTTTTGGAAGGCGGACGCGGGTAAGTTACGGGATGTTGCTTCATCTCTCGATTGGTCTTTCGATCAAGCAGCTGATGTTGAAGATTGTTGGCTGGTGATCCGTAATAACATTTTGACAGTTATTGAGGTGGCTGTTCCGTTGTCCACACGTCGTCGTAAGGCGAAAGGTCCACCTTGGTTTGATGAGAAGATAAGGAAACTTTTGCGGCAAAGTCAAAAGCTCTGGTCGATATTCGTAAGTCGGAAAAACGCCACTGACTATGACAATTATCGGCAAGCTATAAACCTTTGTACGGCATTAAAACGCAGAAAACGTATGTTGTACGAGCAGCGATTGGTTGACGAGTCTACTTGTGCACCAAAACGGCTATTCGCATACATTCGACGACGCACAAAGGCGTCGCCATATATTCCTAATTTGATAGATACTAATGGGGTAGACATTACTGAGGATGGTTTGAAAGCTGAAGCCATGGCTAAGCAATATGCCTCCGTGTACTGTCTGGAAGACAGTGATCCTCCTTCTGTCTCTATTAACAGTGAGGTGCTGTCTGATCTTGATGTAGAGACTGTTAGACACCTGTTGGAACAGTTAGACACACAATCCGCGCCAGGACCAGACGGTATTCATCCGTTGGTTTTACGAGCACTATCAAAAGTGTTGTGCGTTCCGCTGGCCAGGTTGTTTACAAAATCTGTAACATTAGGGGTCTTGCCACAAGAATGGAAACAGGGTATTATTAAACCTATGTTTAAGAGTGGGGACCCCAGTAATCCTGCTAATTACAGGCCGGTCACATTGACTTCTGTGATCGGTAAAATTTTAAAGAAGCTGATCAAAAGGAAATTAGAGCACTTTCTTTTGGAGTGTGGGCGTTGGTGTCCACAACAACATGGATTCACCAAAAATCGCTCATGCGTAAGTAATCTGCTCCTGGCGCGAGAAAGTTGGTGTGCTTTGACTGCTTCTGGTCAGAAGGTCGATGTCATTTTTATCGACTTCAGTAAGGCGTTTGACCGCGTGCCCCACCGCCGATTGCTCGTCAAGCTGGAGGGTTTGGGTATTCAGGGTTGTCTACTAAAATGGATCGAGGCATTCATCTCAGGGCGGTCAAACCGTGTCGAGGTGAATGGAGTTTTGTCTTCAGAGATGATAGCAGTCTCCGGAGTGCCGCAGGGATCTGTCCTTGGCCCATTGCTATTCAAAGTTTTCGTGAATGATATTCCGGACGCGGTAGCGATCGATTGTCTTTTATTCGCGGATGATCTGGAACTGTGGGCCTCTGTCAGTTTCTGCGATGGCCACAAGCAACTGCAACAAGCAGTTGATGACTTAGTCAGTTGGACACATCGCTGGTCACTGCCTATCAATGAGGACAAGACAGTGGTCATGCGCATAAACTCCGATGACACTGGTGGTGAATACTTTCTTGGAGGTAAGCCTATTAGAGCGGTGACGGTCGAAAAAGACTTGAAAGAAGAAGAAAGAAAGTAAGAAAAAATTGACTTTATTCGTACACACGAATTTTCATCTGTTACAATAATTTCACCACAAATTTAAAAAATGATAAACATGTCCCGACATCGAGTTACAATTTTTCGACTGAACGATTTTTCTTGTCCGTATTAATTGATTGACATACGATCCAGTTTACTAGCAAAAGTTTTCGGGTCAAACGTTTCACTGCAAGTCCCGGTATCTCGTACTTCGTTCTAAAGTGCACGTCCAAATTTGACCTCAGTTGATCCGAAAATATTTGATGCATTTTACCCTTGGAGAAATTAATTGTATGCACGGCCGATTTGAAGGCCCCTTGAAGTCGAAGGCTGACACTTGTCGGAGAATAGGCAGTGCTACCAGGATGCTCTGGGCGATTCGGCGTTCATTTGCGTCCATTACCCTGCAAATGTTCCAGACACTTTTCTCTGTGTACATTCGTCCTCTGTTGGAATATGGGCTACCTGTTGCATTTCCTCAGTCCAAAGGCGAATGCGACTCCTTGGAGAGTGTACAAAGGAGGGGCACTAAGATGGTTTGTGGAATGCGCCAACTCGCGTACGAGGATAGGAGGAGCTTGCTGAAACTCTACCCCCTAGAGCTTCGAAGGGAAATATATGACCTGCTCCTGACACGCCGTATTCTTCTCGGTCAATATGGAGACGAGTTCCTCCAGTACTTCCGATTAGTAGGTGAGTCGAGGACTCGTGGACATGACTTTAAATTGCAGAAGCCTAGAAGGCTGAAGCTGAGTAATGCGAGCACGCTATCCACGCGGGTGGTGAACACTTGGAACTCTCTACCGAAAGGGCTCCTGTCTCTACCATCTAAACAGCTATTCAAAAGCGCGTTGGATCAGCATTTGTTGAGACGGATGGACTTGATCCCCGGAGTGATATAGTGGTGTTCCTCTACTCTCAGGGTTTGCCTTGTCAGCAGAAGTCACCCATGTCTATAACTGTGATGAAGCTCAAACGGGATTTTATCCCTTCTGCTTTCGATTCAGAAGAAGAAGAAGAAGAAGAACGCATCAGCTGTTATAACAGAAAACGATCCTTGAAATGCCCAAAGAAGGCGGTTCGCATTTCTAATCTTTGCAGTATCTGATTTGATTTTTAATGAGTTGGACACTACAATACAATACAATACAATACAATTATATTTAGAGCAGAAGGAGTACAAAAGTTCCATTTAAGCTCTTTCTTGAACCGGCATAACTACCAACGCCTCGGGTATCCTGGGAGGTGGATTCGTTTCTCAAAGCAGTCGTCCTTAGCGAACCAGAGAAATTGATCGGTGCTGTTCTTGAACAGAGATAGACTTGGCGCTTCAACAACCTTGGCCGGAAGTGAGTTCCAAGTGCCGACAACACGTTGTGAAAATCTGTACCAGTGCGACAGACGATTCGTCCGTTGGACGAGCAACCGAAATTTGTGGCCCTTTGTGCGATGGTCAGAGATAAGTACAAAAAGCGATCTGAGGCCAGGAAGCTCGTTCCGGCAAACAATCCGATAGAGGAGTATCATGTCACCACGAACCCTGCGGTAATCTAGTGAGAAAATATTCAATTTCAGACATCGCTCTGCGTATGGTAGCTTGCAGATACTGGTGCAGAATCTCGTCGTCTCGATCTTTTTTTATCTACAACTGTTGGAATGGTATTGTTTCGATGTAATATGATCCATGCGGTCGACCAGATCCCAGGTGAAAAAGACACATTTTCGTCGTTAATCGGAAGAAACCACTCCTTAGACCACGCCAAAATTTTGTTAATTTCTTCCTGTAGGATCACGAATTGCTCCAGCGTAGATGGAGAAGCCACGATTTAAGATCATCTGCAAAAAGCCGGTTGGTAAATCATTAAGAAACTCTTTGAACAGAAAGGAACCGAGAACGGACCCCTGTGAGGAACATGAGGTTGCATCCCTTGGTCCAGAAAAAGCTTTGTTCACAAAAAATTCATTCTTACACCCAAAAGGAACATTTGCAATCCACTCAAGCAGAGTACCGTCGATATTCAGTGTATTCACAATTAGACAGCCATGTGATACGCGATCAAACGTTTTGCTGAAGTCAATAAAGATTACATCAACTGAATCACTCGAATCGATTAGATAGCACCAGTGTTCACGCGCTCATAAAAGATTTGAGAGACACATGATCTATTTTTGGTGAATCCAATAGTTCAATAGTGTATTACGGTATAAAAAAGCTGAGGGCTTGTACAAACCGCAGGATAGATAGAGCGGTGGGTCGAAAAAGCAAAGAAAGAAATGTTTGAGTTTCCAAGGCCTTATAGCGGGCCTCATTCGCGTTTAGCCTGCACCATCAATGGATTTTTGTGGCATTTGGACAGGTAGGGCGTCAACCCGGGACACAGCTACCCACCACATCCTCCGGAACAGGGTCAGTTGAAACTGCGTGTATACGGACTTCCGATACTGGGATCGTTGCCACGAGCTAGTGAGTTTTGTAGGGGAAAATGCAATAGGGTTTGTAAAAAAAATTAAAATTGTGTTTACGGGGTACTTGTGTCTTGGGAGTGGGAGATTTCATGGAGGTGAGAATCGAGGAGACCTTTGAATGAACCGAGAGAAGCGACCTCAAAAAGCGTGCCTGGAAGAGTGTTCCACTGACTGCATACTCTCACAGAGAAAAAGCTGTGTCGACATTCAAGCCTGCTCTGTTGATGTAACAGTTTGAGCTCATGTCCTCGGAGGTTAGTGCTTGGAGAGGGAACGAATAGGGAGTTGCATGGATGGGAGGGGTCAGTCAAGATCCGGTGGGTAAGTAACATGTCACCGCGGTGAAGACGGTAGGTAACGGAGAATATATCTAAACTGCGTAACCTTTCCTCGTAAGACATGTTATGCATACCACGGACAAGCTTTGTCGCACGTCTCTGGGCTTTTTCGAGAAGGGACACGTCTTTGCATAGCCAAGGATGCCAAGCCTGTACTGCGTATTCCAAGTGTGGACGGATGTAGACATTCAGCAGTGTCGGGAAGAGAAACCGGTCAAACCTGCCTAAAGCGCGGCGAAGTAAGCCAGTGTTGCGATTGGCTACCGCTGCGGCTCGTTCGCATTGCGTGGTGCAACCGAGATCGTGCTGGATGATGATGCCGAGATCCTTTTCTTGTCGAACACTCTGAAGTACTGTTGAGCCCAAACTGTAAGCGACCGGATCTGAGTGTCGGATGGGGAGAACGCTACACTTGGAGGTGTTAAATGGGAGATGATTCCTCAAAGACCAGCTGTGTAAACGATCTAAGTCATCTTGTAGGACGTGTGAATCCCTTGGCGATTTGAGTGAGCGCCAGATTTTGACATCGTCCGCAAATAGGAGGAACGGCGATTCAATGTTTTGGCCAATATCATTGATGAAATGATGAAGAGTCGGGGACCAAGAACGGAGCCTTGTGGCAGACCGCACTTGATTGGGAAGCGGGCAGAATAGCAGTCACGCACACGAACACAGAGGGAGCGGTCGCGAAGAAAGTACTTCATCCAGGATAATAAGGATGACCCAACGCCGCAGGCAGCGAGTTTAAGTAAAAGAATGTCGTGGTCGACGCGGTCGAATGCCTTGGAGAAATCCAGAAATACTGCATCGACACCAATGCCTTCGTCCACAGATTTCGTCCAGGCATCCCGTGCGAGAAGCAAGTTGGAAGTGCATGAACGGTTGGCGCGAAAGCCGTGTTGTTGTGTGATTAAAAGTCGATTTGTTTCCAGATGTGAAACAAGGTGGTCAGAGATTATGCTCTCCATGACTTTAGAAATGACTGACAACAGCACAATGGGACGATAGTTTGCGGGTTCCGACCGGATACCGCCGTTAAAGATAGGCGTGATAACACCTTCTTTCCAAGCTTGGGGGACAGTGGCGGAGTTCATACAACGTTGGAAATACGTGGCAAGTAGAGTAGATATGTGCAATGCGGCCACTTTCAGGATCCTAGGGTGGATGCCGTCGAGTCCTGGTGAAGAGTATTGCCGTAGACATAAAATCTTCTTGTGGACCGCATCAGAGGTAAACATTATTTCCGGCATTTCCTGTACGTCATGTGAGGGAGAAGAAAAATGGGAGGAGTTTGTAAAATAAGTAGGGTTGAAAATTGGGGCGTAGTGTTCAGACAACAGGTTTGCAGCTTCCGAGGCTGTTGAAGTGAGACCGTTTGCGCTGACTAGGGATGGAATTCCGACTTTAACTACCCGTTTTTGATTCACAAATTGGAACAAGCTTTTGGGGTTATCCAAGAACTTGTTACAGATGTGCATTTCATACTGGCATTTGTCCTGGCGGCTAAGAGATGTGCAACGATTGCGCAATGACTTATAAATGTCCCAGTCAGTTCTATTTCGTCCTGTCTGGTAACACCGCCACGCCGCGTTTCGCTGTGCTATGGCTTTGCGTGTTCGGCTGCGAAGGAATGACCTGGGGTTCTTCCGACGGATGGGCTTTTCGTGGCTCGCAAGACGTAGCAGCGCGTGCCACTGAGTCAAAAACGTGGTCCATGCCAAATCGATCTGGTCAATCATTAAGAAATCCCATGAATTGGCTACGACGAGTTGGTGGAACAAGCCTAGATCAGTAATCCAGCGGCTCTTAGGACAGGGTTCGTTGAAGTAATCCATGAAAGAGACAAAGGTGAATGTCAAGACAACATGATCGCTGTTGCCCAAGGGAGGGTTAGACGAAAGTTGTTCAATCATTAATTCTTCGTTGGTGATGATGAGGTCCAGAAGGGATGGTGTATTTGTGCCCCGAAACCGAGTAGCTTCGTGAACATGATTGTATAATGGATAGGTTGCCAAGATTTCGGACAACGCGGTGGCGAATGGGTGGGAGGCATGTTCGCCATAAAGGCTGGGACAGTTAAAGTCGCCCATTATCAGTATGTGGGAGAATCGTTTATTTAAAGCATGTCGAAGGGATGACAAAAGGGAGGAATCGAGCAGTGGGGTATTACTGGGAGATCTATAAACAACTGCAATCAGGAGAAGACTTTCTTGCTTGAGTGGGATTTGGCACCAAAGAACATCAGAGTCAACCAACGCAGGGTCAGATAATTGTTCGCAGCGAAGCGATTTGTGATGATAGAACAGCACTCCACCTCCTCTTGTTGTACGGTCGCAGCGAAGTAAGGACATGTTTGGAAGGGTGAGTTGCGCATCATGAACTGCGCTTGATAACCACGTCTCAGTAACGGCTATTAGGTCCCATGAGCACAGGGAATGGCGGTAACGGAGTTCCGGGAGTTTGTTCAGGAAACCAGCAGCATTTGTGTAACAGCATGAAAGGCTGCGTGATTGTAGAGTATGCAGTGTGGTGATAGGGTGTGCAGTTATTCCGCCGATCACACTGAAACCGGCTGCGGGAAGTTTTTTGAAGCGGTCGTGTGAAGTTCGTCAGCAGACTGATTTGTGCTGGGTATGACTGATGGTTGCGGACGAGGTCTTGGTTTGTCAACTGCGGAGCGAAGACGGACCTCTGTATGTGCAAAGCGTTTGTTATCATACCACAAGCGCAAGGCAGTATTAACCATATCTTCGGATTGGAAGGTAATTTTCAGAATACGAGGGGCATTACCCTTGTAGCTGGAGGACGTGGTAAGGCGTTTCACAGCAGTCGTCAATGTTCCGTGAATTTTGCTGAGTTCTTGGATGTAGCGCCACTGAGAACAGTCGTGTAGAGTGTTCTTAGCTAAGTCATCATCTTCGAGTTCAGGCACACCGTGGACAAAATGCTGCGTTTATCGTTCGCCGATTTCCAATCGTAGCCTTCTTGCTTTTGCATCTGCCTCTGAGACCAAGGAACGTCTGGAAAAATACGAACAGGCAAATTTGTATTTCGGAGAAGGTGGGCCGAGAGCAAGACCTCTTCAACCTTCTCCGGGGAGTCAAGGGTGATTCTGAGTAGACGTGGGGCATCCGTGTGAGGCGAGTTTGGGTGTCTGGAAAGACGTACTAAAGAAACCGGGTCTACATCAAGTTTCAGTTGCTCACAGAGAGCACGCCATTGTTGGACATCATCTTGTCTGCGTGCTTGAAAGCATGGAGTTATACTTTCCGGCATATTTGTGCATACAATGGTCAGAGATCGTGTGTTCTTGTGATTGGCTTTTGGAGCTGCAGGCAGTTTCCCAGCGTTGTTTGGTTTTGGCTTTACCTGTGAAGTAGTGTGTGATTTTGTTGATCGAGTCACACTTGGTAATACCAGATCATCCTGAGGACTTGTGCAAGCAGGTGGGGAGTCCTTTTCCAGTAGAGACTCGAGGCGTAGTAGTCTGGTGACAATAGCACCATATGGGTCCGGAAGTGATGATATGGAAGCGTTTGCTACTTGCTTTTATCGCAATAGTCAATAGTCAATAGTTTATTGTGGTAAAAATAGCTGCAAGCTTAAAAATAACCACAGGATATTGTACATAATGGGTCGAAATTAAAAGTGATTGTTATGGACGGGGATAATGGGTGCGTTCTTGGACAGTGAAAAGGTTGGGGGTTCAAGCCAAAAGCTTGTAGGATAACCACACGACAATGTTCAAAATATGGGTCCGTGGAATTTGGGCAGTTTCGAAGGAATGTGAACGCGAATATACGCTGGAAAGAAAAGAAGGGTGCAGTATCAATGAGTACAAATATGAATGAAGTTAAAAATTGCGCAGTATATTGAAAAAGTGGAGATCAAGGCGCTCCTTAAAAATGCTAAGAGAAGGGGCGGAAATAACTGATGGGGGTAGGGAGTTCCAGGTGCGAGGGACCCGAAGCGCGAAAAAATTGCTTCGGCATTCAAGTCGGCTGTACTGATGGG
>JACCGJ010024689.1:0-26004 GCA_013407085.1 Atriophallophorus winterbourni
TCGTATTCCGAAAGATCTACTCTATCGTGAGTTGCAACTAGGAAGTCGACCATTGGGCAGACCGCACTTGCGGTACAAAGACGTTTGCAAAAGAGATATGAAAGCTCTTGGCATTGACCCGGCGAGTTGGGAAGAACTTGCTCTTGACCGCTCACATTGGAGGCACTGTGTAAAGCGTCGTCTACAAGCTGGGGAGGAGCAGATACAGCTCTTGGCTGCTGAACGCAGATCATGCCGCCGGCGTGCAACTGACGCAATACAACCGAGTTCTGACTTTCGTTGCCAGCGCTGCGGGAGAGATTGTTCCTCCCGAATCGGACTGTTTAGTCATTCCAAAAGCTGCAAAACTTGAACATTCATGCGATTGTGATGTACATCCATGGTCGACATCGACCGAAGGAGGCCAACAACAATAGTATATTGTATGTAACATCTTACTTATTTTCCACAATGGCGTCGGTCTAATTTGATTATCCTTGGTGTTTCTATCAGTTCCTTTCTCCAATTCCAATCCACTACAGTTTCGTTCATCGTGAAATCGGAGGCTCACTGACCCGTATAGTATTTTCGTTTCCTCGCTCTAACGGTTGAATTTCGGCATTCCAAATATCTAGCGTGTATGTTGTCATGATACAGTAATTACGGGGCATTGGCGCTCTTTTCGGTATCTATTTTGTTACTCTGTTATTGTTGGCTGATTCGTTATTTCGGAAGAAATAATTCATGTAACTAACCTCTAGGCCTTGTTCTTTTGAAATTAAGTGCTTAATTTATTCGAAGTAGCTATTGTACAAAGGCAGTATCGAACCATACATTACTATATCACGTGAGTCTGAACGATCTGGCTTCAATTGGTCACGCGGAAGCAGTATCGTCCTGACAGATTGCAAACTGGATGCCACCAACCAGTAGCTACGTGTCTTTCACCGTACCTGATCACGTGATATTTTGTTTTGCTTTCAATTATGATTGCGAGATAATTGCACTCAGATCTCTGGTGCATTCGCACAGTTTATAAGCTCAGTTGAGCGTCAGTGATAACGTCTCAAAACTTAATTAGTTATCTAGTGCATTTTATTCGCACGATCGACTCGCAGCATCTGTTTATTTTTGACTATCACCTCATTTAAAATGCTATCGTCATTTCTTTACTGTCTAAGCTCGTATTTGATATCTAAGGAAATTCGTTTCCAACCTACACGGCATCATCTCCAGATCCTTTTAAGACTGATGCACGCTCGACAGAAACTATACGAGAAACTGGTACTGGTCCTCGATTCCTGATGTGAAAAATTTGTGTATTCGATTTTTATTCCCTTCCTCTTCGACAACTTGCTTTTATAAATCGTCGTGCTTCAACCCACTCGATGCGAACACATTAAACTGTGGCTGTTTGTTTTGACGGCTGCGCAAAGTTACCCAATTAATAAGAAATCTCACGAAATTGACACAATTGATAATGTATCACTGACACCAAAGGCTATCAATACTTATGTGTATGATACTAAGTGTGATTCGAAACCAGCACCTCCTTTTCCAACCATGTGTATGCATCGCTCAGATTTCTTTCCTACTCATGTTTGCTTTTTACTGCTTCGGTTACTGATTTAGGTTCCGCGCCTTGCGTCTCCTCATTAAGGCGATTCCACTTAATTGTACATAACATCAACTCGTGCCTTTCGTTATTTCAACTGCAAGAAGCTTCTTCTATTGACGTATATCGTATCGTATATGGTCAAATTTCTCGAGGATTTCTTTCCGGGAATGTTAGGTAAATGAGAGTCCGTAGTTTTTCATTCTTGAATGCTCAGTTCTATTTAGCATTCATCGGATATTATTTGCAATAAATTGTAATGAGAAATCCTTGAAAAATCCTGAATAATTACATCTGAAAGATGTCTATTATGTTGACGAAACTTGCATTATAAACCTGAAAAAAATTGTCTCTGTGAAGCGACGAACTTCGTTTTACTTGTCCAAACATCAACAAAGAAACGTTAAATGTGCACTGCCTAATTATGAATATTTTGTAGCCAATAGTTATTGATTGATACTCGCATGTCACAAAACCAGTTATTTCAATAACCATTGTTGTGAATGAGGATTTTTGCAGATATTTTGCTTCGTTGGTTTTTCTTACCATGCAACATTTCTCGGAATTTATCTCATCTTCTAACCGAATATTTCCCAACTGTTTTAATGTGCAACTCTCACAAATTAATACGATTAGATATTGGCTCTCACATGCGCACGCGTTACAGCTTACCTTCGACTTTCTTCCTTGCGTTGCGTATACATTCGCGTTCAAGCCTGGAGCGACGCAACCGATTAATTGTTGTGAAATTGCTTTGCTCCTCGTGTGACAATCTTATTTGGCCGGATGAGGTCCATTGCGTGACAAGATTACTAAAACTCGGTCATCTAACTCAACAGGTACCGCGCAGCCCTATTTAGTTGTGCTGCTAACCGTGCTAAATTGATTTGCTACCGGTAGTGAGCTGCAGGCTGGATTCTCACTGCCATTTCGATTTTCATTTCTCATCTGTCTGGCTTGGGCAGTCTGATAGTATCTTAGCCCACCCACAGTCTATGACTGTGCAGCACTTTGTTTGGATCTGGCTTGCGATTTCGTGCATGGACTAAGCTTATTGCCCTGGGCTTTGCAACATTTACTGAGGCCAGTCCTGGAAAACGTTTCGTGAGCCCATGTAACCCTGCCTTGTCTAGCGTGATCAATTTTTGTGAAAATACATGCTTGTAATTAATATTATACAGCATAACGTTTTATTTTTCAATACAAATTTGGTAGACGACTAGTGACAATAATTTGTTTATGTGCATGAAAAGAAGAAAAATGAAGTTTCGTTGTCTAACAACATCACAATATCGAACACAAGTTACATTGTAAGTGCGGGAGATGTGAGTAACACATTACATAAGTTACATTTGTTGCGTAAATGTATGGAAATGATTTGTAGGCATACAATGCTTTGCGACAAAAGTAACAGTGTATTATCCATTTCCTATCAAATTCGGGTCATGAAATGTATTCTACTTGTACATTGGTCGTAAAGTCATGGTGATCAAATTCTATATTCCATGAAACGTTGTCGAATTGCAGACTGTTATATTTTGAATCCACTGTTATGCTCAAAAAGTGCAATCACGTGATCACGATTTAAAGTTGGTGTGCGAGCGTAAGAATGGACTGGGTATAGCTTAGCTTGCTGATTGTTCATTGAGCAGGCAGTGTATTGGTTGAATCTCTTGTCACCATAACTTTCTGTAAAGTGATCGTAATTTTGATGACACTGACTTTTAGAGAAAGGTCATGTGACGTTTTAGGATAGCTTTATTCGAGTTCATTGAGCCTTTGCATGTAAAACATTTTGAAGAAAAATTTCATCGATGAAATGCCTCCGATTGCTATCTTCGGCTATCTTGAGAGCAAAAGAAATTTCTCTTTCATAATGCAGTGTGTCGCTAATTATGAACTTCACATTTTAAGATTTAAAGATAATTGCATGTAGCTCCACCGACTGGAATGAGTAATGTGACTTGACTTACTTGACTTATTCCTGTGAACTCCTGTTGGAGCATAGGGCTGCAACCAAATGAGGACGTAACGCAGTCGGCTTATTGCAAAATAATTTTCAGTATTGGTTGTTATTAAGATTACATGTAAGTTGAACAGAAAGAAGAGAAGGCTACACATCAAGGTAGCATCTGGGAAAGCAGAATTTAGCCGTTAAGCGTATGTTGCTTAGATTTATCTGATAAACATGACTTGAAAATGTACAGTATGATCGCTGCAGAGCATGAACGACTCAGGCTCTGTGTCTAGTAATGTTTTCAACCGCTCAAGCTTGAGTGTTTGATAAAAATGTACGAAAATTTTCATTTTCTAAAATGCTCATTGGCGTGCATTTCAATCACACCCACAATCGGTATCGTGCTGTTTATATTCATCGGGTATGGAAAGTACGATTAGGACACGCAAGCCTTTCACTTTCTACTTTTTCATTGTTTCAACACAACGTACTTGTTTCCCCGTTATTCGTAGCAGTTTAACATCGCTGTAGAAAGTTTTTTACTTCTTCTGATGAGAGCAAACCGCACGAAACTGGTTGTGGGTGTGTGATGGAAATGCATGTACACGCGCATTTTTGTTCGTTCTTCCGAATTACTGATAATGTATAAGTAGTTAACGATAGTAAATGCAATTCTCAGCGGACACGTTCCTACAAGGTGCGCTTTTCAAGATATCTGTCGTTCGTGTCCAAAAATGCAAACTTACTTGTGTTAAAGTTTAGAAGCAATCAAGACAATGTTTCGACGCCGAGACAAATATACGTAAATTTTGTCACCTTTGTACTTCGCTCTTCAAATATCCAGTGCTAATTCACAAGTCGTCGATAACACTCAGCTCAGCCATGGTTTTTCGCTTATCTAAAATCATGTGAAAATGGGTGATCAATGTTTGTTTGAATTAATTAAAATCTGAGATCGACTTCATCTGTCACCGTATATGCCTTAGCAAAAGAGACAGTAACATCTGTCAAAAAGCCCCCTACGGCATGTTGGTCATGCGGAGATTGGCACTTTGCACGTTTTTGTCCATTTAAAAAGCATCAATGTCATCAGTGCCACAGACGCGGACACAAGGAAGGGTTTTGTCACTCCATGTTAAAAGGCAATCATAATCCATCAAAGAGCACCCCAAAAGCCGTCCGTCACAAGCAGTACCCTCATAAAAAACTGCTATCTAATTCCGTATTCGCAACGTTCAACGGAGAATTTCAATCTCGACGTAAATACGTAATTGTTTCAATTAATACCGTTCCGATCCGCCTCCAGCTGGACACAGCCTCGGATATTACGTTGATCTCACGTAACACATGGGAATTAATTGGAAAACCTCATATTCTACCCACCAGTCACGTGGCCCAGAGTGCATCAGGCAATACGTTAAATCTAACCGGAGAATTGATTTGTGAAGTCACTTTTAACAACCAACAGTTTTCTGGTAAATGCTATTTAACGGACTGTGCAAACCTGAATTTACTCGGACTGGACTGGATTACTAAACTTCAACTCATGGATGTACCTTTAAGTTCCATCTGTGAGGCTATCCAATCGCACACAACATCAGATTTACGTAATCAATTTACTGAAAACTTGAAAACGAAGTTTTCTGACGTCTTCCAAGACGGCCTGGGTTGTTGTACAAAACTGAAAGCTAGCCTCAAGCTTCGACCTGGTGTCACACCAGTATTCCGACCGAAACGTCCAGTCCCTTATGCTGGTCTTGCAGATGTCGAACAAGAATTAGACCGTCTCCATCGCTTGGGAGTAATCCAACCCATCAACTATTCCTCTTGGGCAACACCCATTGTTATTGTAAAGAAAGCCAGTGGTAAAGTTCGTGTTTGCGCCGATTATTCTACCGGCCTTAACGCTGCTTTAGACGAACATCAATACCCATTACCAATCCCAGACGACTTGTTCACTAAGCTCAATGGTGCAACGTGTTTCGCAAAACTTGATTTGGCTGATGCGTACTTACAGATCGAAGTTGATGACGACGCGAAGGAACTTTTAACAATCAACACACATCGAGGATTGTTTCAGTTCAACCGGCTACCTTTTGGTGTAAAGTCAGCACCTGCGATTTTCCAACAAATAATGGATTCCATGTTGACGGGTTTAACAGGAGTTGCAGCTTACCTTGATGATATTATCATATCAGCACCCAATCATGATGAACTATCAGATCGTATAGATTCTGTGCTCGAACGAATTCAACAGTATGGTTTCCGTTTACGGGCAGACAAATGCGAATTTTTTCTAGAATCTATAAAATATCTTGGTTTCATTTTTGATCAAAATGGTCGACACCCTGATCCAGAAAATATTCAAGCCATAAAAATCATGCCCCCACCAACGGATCTATCCACGCTACGATCATTCCTGGGACTTATCAGTCATTACAGTTCATTTGTTCCAGACATGCATCGTGTTCGTCATCCTTTAAATCATCTTTTAAAAAAGGACGTGAAATGGAATTGGTCAGCTGAATGTCAATCATCTTTCGAAAAAGTTAAGTCAATGCTCACTTCTGATTTGCTTCTTACGCACTATGATCCGAACATGGACATAACTGTTGTTTCTGACGCATCTAATTACGGTATCGGAGCTGTCATTTCTCACATATTTCCTGATGGTAAAGAAAAAGCAATCGCACATGCAGCCAGATCTCTGTCCACCACAGAGCGTAATTACGGTCAGATCGAAAAAGAAGCTTTAGCAATAGTCTTCGCAATCAAAAAGTTTCATAAAATGCTGTATGGACGTCATTTCACGCTCATAACTGATCACAAGCCACTCATCAGTATATTTGGTTCAAAGAAAGGTATTCCTGTTTATACAGCAAATCGTTTACAGCGTTGGGCTACCATGCTCTTAGGTTACAACTTTACCATAAAATATCAATCTACTGATGCTATTGGTCAAGCAGATGCATTATCCAGACTAATGGATTCGCAGCGCCAGCAACCTGAGGATACCGTCATCGCGTCAATAACCGTTGAACCTGACATCAGTAATGTTTTTACTAATATTATTCGTGCGTTACCAATAACCTCTGATATGATACGTGAGGCTACTGCTCACGATACCGTCCTTCAGAAGGTCCTACATTTCAACCGCACCCAATGGCCCCGTACATGTGACGAAAATCTTCAACCGTTCTTTCGGCGCCGTGGGTCTCTATCAGAAAACGCAGGATGCCTGTTGTTCGCAGAACGTGTGGTTGTGCCATCAACACTACAAAAGGATGTTCTCAAACAGTTTCACTTTGGTCATCCTGGCATTAGCCATATGAAAGCGTTGGCACGAAGTTATGTATATTGGCCTAACATGGATAAACAGCTAGAGGGTCTCGTAAAAACATGTTCTAACTGTCAATTGGCGGCGAAGACCCCTAGAAAAACCGAGTTATTTTCATGGCCCACACCAGAATCACCATGGTCCAGGGTTCATATTGATTTTGCTGGTCCGATTAACAATCAAAATTATTTGATCCTAGTCGACGCATTCAGCAAATGGCCCGAAGTGTTTCACATGGTTCGAGTCACTTCAAGTGCAACGATTACTAAACTGCAGCAGGTATTCAGCCGATTTGGTGTCCCAGATACTCTTGTTTCCGACAACGGAACAGCTTTCACTTCGGCGGAGTTTGCATCATTCTGTCAACAAAACAGTATTGAGCATAAACGCACGCCTCCGTTTCACCCACAATCCAACGGACAAGTAGAAAGATTTGTGGATACATTCAAGAGAGCACTCTTGAAACTCAGAGGGGAAGGAACCACGTCAGACATCATTGAAAGGTTCTTGCTCAGTTACCGAGCCACGCCGAATCCCAATGTACCTAACAGTGTATCCCCGGCAGAGGCACTCATGAATCGAAAGATTCGATTACCATTGGACATCATCCGTCCATCGTTTTCTAATGAGATGCCTAGAAACCGACGCATGGAAAACCAGTTCAACCATCACCATGGAGCCGTCAGTCGGTTCTATAAGCCAGGTGCATCCGTACTGGCAAAAGACTATCGAAGTGGTGGTGAAACATGGACACACGGACAAATTGTTCGCCGCGTGGGACACGTGATCTATGAAGTTGATGTACAATCTTCCATCTGGATCCGTCATGCAAATCAGCTGCGCCCATCTTCTTTGCCCGAGATTGTAAACCACGATCCTGGTATTCCACTGGACATCTTGCTAGACACATTTGAACTACCTGAGAGGTTGACCATATCCTCGCCAGAAAAGCGAGATGTTCAAACTAACTGTACACCAAGAAGATGGACCGACCGTGTTCGAAAGAAAGTCAAACCTTTGCAGCTGAACCCACGTAAACAGTCCTATCGTTGAAGACTTCCTGGGGGAGGTGTTAGGAGGGTCACCTCCAAACGAATTATACTTATCATTGTGTTTACTTTACACTAACAATTCTTCTCCCTATTTTAGCCTACCCTTCAATTGGACTGTGGTGCTCTTTGTCCCACCTTGTATCAATAGAACTTTCATCCAGAACCTCTCTGCTCAATTGTCTGTTTGAGATACAGTTTAATCCTAGAACTCGGGATTATAAACAGATTTCGTTGCAAGTTTGAATTTAAAACCGTGTGAAGCCAAAATCGCACATGTATAAGGGTTCAAATTATTGAATGGCGACAGCATCGAAACCGACACACCGAAGACTTTTGAAACCGATTGTTTATGAAGGAATTTCGTTCACCAATTATTATTAATTGAAGAAATAAATACCTCGAATAATGAATTTCGACCCAGAGCCCCAATCTCAGATTGTTGATAATCAGCCTATGGAACCTGAGCTTTATGATTTATTTTTCTTTCGTTCAAGAGAATTAGAGAATAGCTAATATTCATCTTATACCGATTTTCAGTTTTCTTCAGCAATTTTTCGACCTTGACCACATTTTACGTATTCGGGCCACAGTGTCAGCTGACCTTGACAGCGTACATTTGTTTCCGATTGATGAGCATACACACCGTATTGTTCATACCGACCACTGATCTTGGTTATGCCTAAGAGACGTGATATCCCCTAAGCTTACAATAAGCTGTTTTACGGTAAGATAGATACAGATGGTGGGTTGACTGCTACTTAGTCATATTCCCTGAAACTTTACCGCAAAATATTTTAAAAACCGAATGCGCAAAATTATTATCTTATTTTCTTCTCATTCGTGCACTGATGTGAAATTGTGCCACATTTCTGTGCTGTGCGCCTAACATCGTGGCCAACGGTAGTGAGCTGCATGCTGAAGCACGCTGGAGTCTCACTACCATTTCTATTTCCCCCTCATATCTGTCTAGTTCTCGGCAACCTGACAGTATCTGACGTACAGTCTCTGACTGTGCGGCTCTTTTCCTGGATCAGGCTTGTGCTTTCATACCATACCATTCGTGGTAGCTACATATTCTCGCGATCGCGCTAATGATAATTCAAACCAATGCATGTTTGCACACCACGTCCAAACAGTTGGTGAAATAAACCCTGACAGGATGACCTATAAAAGAAATCATTTTTTTCGGTCAGCCGATGAACTGATTGATAAAATGCGGGAAGTCGAAAGGTAAGGATTGTCACGTTATTTTTTAAACGCATATGCAGATTGCGACTAATCGACTAATCGCAAGTTTAAAGAAACGTCTTCATCGCGAGTGGTCACACTTGTTCATGAGTACTCCCTCTTGGTTTCTCTTTAGGAATAGGTAGACCAAGTTTATTAGACTTTTCCCAATTTTATAAAAATTGTAAATGCTAGAAAAAGTTAAGATTTTTTTATTACGTGCTTCAACGTAATATAATATAAAATAATATATATGAAACAATGGTAAACAAGTTGCGCTTATATGCCACTGTTGGGTAAGGTTAGCACGACCAACCTATTCAAAGACATGAGCGCCCGCTCAAATAGACCGGGTTTGGACCCATAACAATTAATAAAAAAGCCCATTTGCATGCATCTCCATCACACAAACTACACGACATGCTTCGTGCTATTAGCACTCATCAGGTAGGGACATGTGACTGTTCTCATTAATATTTGAGATATTTTATATTTTTTTATATTCCATATACCTTGCCATCCTAAGGTTATTGTTAGGCTTACTGCTTTTTCTACCATAAAATTTTCTGAGTTTCTGAGTCTAAGAATCACATGAGCCTCCACTCATGTGGACTGGGTATGAACCCATGACCATGAATAAAAAAGCTCATTTGCAAACATCTCCATCACATACACTTCACGACAGGTTTCGTGCTGTTTGCACTCATCAGGTAGGGACTGTAGGATCAGCATTGGATTGCGCTTCAAACAGTGAAAGAATGGTAAACAAGTTGCGTGTGTCTGTCCTTGTTGGGTAAGGTTGGTACGACCAACCTCTTCAATCACATGAGCCCCCCTCATGTAGACTGGGTTTGTACCCATGACCATGAATACAAAACCTCATTTGCATGCATTTATATAACACACACCCACCCCACTCATCAGGTAGGGACAGTAGAAATAATGTCAGTCAGCACACAAGTACTATATGATTTCGAATTAGAGTAAATGGCGCAAAGGTCTACTACATCAGATATCGTAGATTGCTCCTTCAACAAATACTGAGTCCAATAATGACGTTAAACAGGTATCTAAAGGTTATACCTAGCCATTTGAAATCGCTTCCTATAGCGTCGTTTCCTTGGAATAAATTAAAGCAAATTTACCGGCATGAGCATCGTTATCACATTTAACATGAGCGCTTTAATCTTGACGGAATTGTTCGCACGTGCAAGTCGCAAAGTAATTGTGCATTGCGCAAGTAACACTGCGAAATCGATTTGCCACTGGGCTGCATTGGAAAACACGCTGGAGACTCACTGTTGTTTTTCTTATGTTTTAAGATATTTTATATTGTTTTATATATTCCATATACCTTGTCATCTTATGGTTAATGTTAAGCTTACTGCTTTTTCTACCATAACATTTTCTGAGTTTCTGAGTCTAAGAATCACATGAGCCTCCACTCATGTAGACTGGGTTTGAACCCATGACCATGAATACAAAACCTCATTTGCATGCATTTATATAACACACACAAACCACAACAGGTTTCATGCTGTATGCACTCATCAGGTGGGGACAGTAGGACCAGTATTCGCATGCCACTGAGACAGTGGAAAAATGGTAAAGAAGTTAGAATTGTATGCCCTTGTTAGGTAAGGTTTGTAGGACCAACCTTTTTAATCACATGAGCCCCCGCTAATGTAGACAGGGTTTGAACCTATGACTATGAATTAAAAAGCTTAGTTGCATGCATCTGCATCACATACACACACACGACGAGCGGTATCTTGCTGTTTGCACTCATCAGGTAGGACAGTTGTATCAGTATTCGCATGCGCTTGAAACAGTGAAAGAATGGTGTACAAGTTTCGCATGCATGTTACTGTTGGGTAAGGTTAGTACGACCAACCTTTTCAATCACGTGAGACCCCACTCATGTAGACTTTGCTTGAACACATGTCCATGTATAAAGAAGCTCATTTTCACGCATCTTCATCTCACAGAGATACACGACGACCGGTTTCGTGCTGTTTACACTCATCAGTTAGGGACAATTGTTTAGGATCCGTTTGCGTATGGAACATTGGAGGAATGGTGAACAAGTTGCGTTTGTATGCCACTGTTGGGTAAGGTTGGTACGACCAACCTGTTCAATCTCATGAGCGTCCACTCATGTAGATTCGGCTTGAACCCATGACCATGAATATAAATGTTCATTTGCATGCATCTCCAACACACACCCCACGACCGGTTTCGTGCTCTATACAATCCTCATGTATGGACAATTTTATCAGGAGGCAAATGCGCATGAAACAGAGTAGGAATAGTCAAAAATGTACGAACGCTATACTGAATATCGAAGTGCTAGGTGCTCAATAGCATTCAGTCGAACGAATTCTGGGCCTGTGATTAGCTTTCAGCCACCTTTAGCCCAGTGCAACTTGAACTTAAACTGAACGGATGAAGATACCTTGTTGCACGATCTTGAACGGGTCATAAACTGATCATACCTGTGGAACCTCCCACTGAACCTTAAGATTTAACGCTCGTCAGCACTGGTTGATAAGATTTCATTTCAGGTGTCGGTCAATTCTCTCACTGTTAGCGCCGCACAGCGTGTTAAGTATTTGGGCGTACCGTAAATACCCACGTATAGGACAATACCATGTATAGGACGCAGTGAATATTTGACCATAAAAACGATGGAAAAACTGTGTACCGATGTATAGGACGTATCTTAATTTTAGTCCTTAATTTCCATTAACTTTTATAGAATCGGAGAACTTAATTCAATCACGGTCAACTCCATACAATCGCTATGGTCGTCGTGTGTGCTGATTGCTGACTCATTCATCCTGTCAGTCAGCAGATGTCTGTCTAGCCTATGTAGACTATCGTGGAAAGTGCACTTCTCATTCTTGGGGTCATGTCGAATGATTGAATGACATTTTTAAGGAAACGTTTCTGCTCCAACGAGAGTCAAATACTACTTCATGATTGGTTGATATTACATTTCCATGATATTACACATCGGCAGTATAAATATTCTACCTATAACCGGTGTTCTTAAAGATACAGTTCATTATTACCCTTCAACATGACGAAGACAAAACGACATAGCTATACTTCAAACTTTAAAATGGAAGTGATCAAGTACGCGAAAGAACTACCATTAGTCAGCGACTACCCAGCGACTACGAGGATTTATTAATAAAAATTCAAAGTTATGTCATCAAGATGCGTCAGAAATACTACTGCGACATGAGCCAGATTGGGAACGCCGATCAGACTCCGCTGACTTTCGACCTGCCATCCGAGACCACAATGAGCATTAAAGGTGCAAGGTCTGTCACTATGCGATCGACTGGAAATGAAAAGAACCGGTTCACCGTGATGCTTGGTGTATGGCTGATGGCACGAAGTTACCACCGTACGTCGTCTTCAAGAGGAGAAACCATGCCTAAAGACAAGTTCCAGAGTGGTGTGATATTCAGGGTGCAAGAACAAGGATGGTTTAATGGCAGCTTAATGGACGATTGGCTGAAAACAGTATGGATGAAACGCAAAGGTGGTCTGGAGAAACAGCGATCGATGCTGGTGTTAGACGCCTAGCGATGCCATACAACTAACAATGTTAAATCAAAATTGAAGTGGCACAATACATACCTCGTCGTCATTCCCGGCGGCATGACCAGTATTTTGCAACCGATGGATGTCGTCGTGAATAAGCCATTCAAAGCAGCATTAAAGCAGAAATGGGCCGAATGGATGATTAATGGTAAGCATACTTTCATCAAGTGCGGCAACATGAAAAAAGTTGACATGCCTACGATCTGCCAATGGATAGTAGATACCTGGAAAGAATTGCCAATCAAGACCGTGGTGAAGGGATTCAAGAAATGTTCTATCGGCAACATGTTAGACGGCACGTAAGACGATATTCTCTGGATGGACGACCCAGACAACGATGGTGACGACGAAAGGGAGGAAGAACTGGACTATCATGATGATTGCATAACACAACAGGAGTGGGCTGCTTTCTTGAATGGAGACAGTGACGACGAGGATAAATATTGATAAATATTGTACCGGTAAGTTTGAAATTTTTATAATAAATTTTTGACATTAAGATAAATGCATAATTTTTTATAATAAAAGTATCCATGGATAAGACGCACCTGGGATTTTAGGGCAACTTATGAAGAAAAAATGCGTCCTATACGCAGGTATTTACGGTACTAGATAGGACTGACTTCAAATGGGAGGACCAATGCGCCGCTACAGTTCAACGTGCTCGTAAAGTGCTCTTTCAGGTGAAATCCGTGTTATCCAGCAGAAGACCCGATGTATTCCTGCCCCTTCACAAGGCATTAGTTCAGCCGCATTTAGTATATAGTGTCCAGACGTGGTGCTCTTACTACATGAAGGACATCGTTCGACTCGAAAGCGTACAGCGTCTCGCAATTCCCTAGATCTTTTCTCTTTTACGTGCTGTCGTTTGAGAAACGACTTGATTGAAACCTTCAAGATCTTCAAGGGGTTAATTGGTGTTATCATGAACGACTTGTTTGCCTTAAGTCCCGAGCTTGATACTTGGCAAGATGCGATGTAGACTAGAATCTCGATAAATCTTTTTCAGCCTCACGGTGATAAATTTCTGGAACCGGCTTCCAGAAGAACTTATATCCTGCTGTCCTGTCGCGAGTTTTAAGAACGGTTTGTACCGTATCTGGGGTAAGCTTTTCCTGAATTCTTCCCATAATTTCTATGCAAGATTAGGTAGTTCACCATTTTCAGCGTTGTCTGGTATGTAAGTAAATGCTAGAGTTCTGTTTGTTTTTTAATACACAACTCTGATTTAGCTGGTAAAGAGAAATTTATTTTTATTTTCCCAGCATCATTCATAACGATGTGCTTCCTAAATACAACGCGGATAATCCCTTGGCGTCGCCATTGTCGAAGATATCCAAATCATAATAAGAAAAACGCTTTGGCAGTGGTGGTTGATTCTCCGCAGCGTTTCACCGAAAGAAATCCTGGACGCTCGATTAGCTCGTTCGCCACTTACTATCCTGTGCAACTGAACTGAACCGAACTGAAATTCTAAACTTGCGGAAAGCGGGCTTAATAAAATACAACCTTCGGTCTTGTCAATTTTCCTGTTTGTTAAGTATCCTATATAATTCACCCCTGCTGGTTGGTTAGCTCATCCGTAAAAATTACATTTCCGCGTCCCTTACAGTTCTCATATCCCATTTTGTAAATATGACGTGAAATTACCGTGTTGGTGAAGATAAACCACAGGCAAACTATTTCGACAACCTGGTTGTTTGTGGTTCTACACAACGTGAATCGTAACATTCACCGCTTAATAATTCTTAGACAGGGAATTCTCCTCAAAAACTCCAGCTCATGAAAAAATTACGATAATTTAAACGTGGCAGTATTGAAACATATGAAACTATGTTTATTCTACATCTTGATAGAAGCCACGGGAGGACTCCCATGTGATCTTCATCGCTAACTTTCATTGCACGCTGAATCCACCACAACAGGAAATTATGGCTGAGACGACCATAACGGCTTACCATTGTTAACTAAATTGGCAGGAGTCAAAATACGCTTTGAACTTTACTTTTGATTGCAAAGACAGCATTTTGTATCAATGCATTCCATGCGTTGACCAGCCGAGTAGACAACGTGAATTACGCCTGGAGTCGCAGCGTTTTCCGTTTTTTCAACATAGATTAATTGGTGTTCCGTGACTCAATCCCTAATTTTGTACCGAACTATTAACAAACAATTGATTTATCATTTTTATATATGTAAAAACATTTCTGCCTATGTTTTGACTTCATGGTTATTGTAAAGTGAATTCGGTTTGTTAGTTATCACATCGCAAACATTTGTTTTATTTATTATCTACAACCCTGCCAGGTTGTAGCGATTACCACATTTCGTAGAAATAATGTCAGTCAGCACACAAGTACTATATGATTTCGAATTAGAGTAAATCGCGCAAAGGTCTACTACATCAGATATCGCAGATTGCTCTTTCAACAAATACTGAGTCCAATAATGACGTTTAACAGGTATCTAAAGGTTATACCTAGCCATTTGAAATCGCTCCCTATAGCGTCGTTTCCTTGGAATAAATTAAAGCAAATTTACCGGTATGAGCATCGTTATTACGTTTAAGATGAGCGCTTTAATGTTGACGGAATTGTTCTCACGTGCAAGTCGCAAAGTAATTGTGCACTGCGCAAGTAATACTGCGAAATCGATTTGCCACTGGGCTGCATTGGAAAACACGCTGGAGACTCACTGTTGTTTTTCTTATGTTTTAAGATATTTTATATTGTTTTATATATTCCATATACCTTGCCATCTTATGGTTAATGTTAAGCTTACTGCTTTTTCGACCATAACATTTTCTGAGTTTCTGAGTCTAAGAATCACATGAGCCTCCACTCAATTAGACTGGGTTTGAACCCATGACCACGAATACAAAACCTCATTTGCATGCATTTATATAACACACACAAACCACAACAGGTTTCATGCTGTATGCACTCATCAGGTGGGGACAGTAGGACCAGTATTCGCATGCCACTGAGACAGTGGAAAAATGGTAAAGAAGTTGGAATTGTATGCCCTCGTTAGGTAATGTTGGTAGGACCAAACTTTTTAATCACATGAGCCCCCGCTAATGTAGACAGGGTTTGAACCCATGACTATGAATAAAAAAGCTTAGTTGCATGCATCTGCATCACATACACACGACAAGCGGTATCTTGCTGTTTGCACTCATCAGGTAGGACAGTTGTATCAGTATTCGCATGCGCTTGAAACAGTGAAAGAATGGTGTACAAGTTTCGCATGCATGTTACTGTTGGGTAAGGTTAGTACGACCAACCTTTTCAATCACGTGAGACCCCACTCATGTAGACTTTGTTTGAACACATGTCCATGTATAAAGAAGCTCATTTTCACGCATCTCCATCTCACAGAGATACACCACGACCGGATTCGTGCTGTTTACACTCATCAGTTAGGGACAATTGTTTAGGATCCGCTTGCGTATGGAACATTGGAGGAATGGTTAACAAGTTGCGTTTGTATGCCACTGTTGGGTAAGGTTGGTACGACCAACCTGTTCAATCTCATGAGCGTCCACTCATGTAGATTCGGCTTGAACCCATGACCATGAATATAAATGTTCATTTGCATGCATCTCCAACACACACCCCACGACCGGTTTCGTGCTCTATACAATCCTCATGTATGGACAATTTTATCAGGAGGCAAATGCGCATGAAACAGAGTAGGAATAGTCAAAAATGTACGAACGCTATACTGAATATCGAAGTGCTAGGTGCTCAATAGCATTCAGTCGAACGAATTCTGGGCCTGTGATTAGCTTTCAGCCACCTTTAGCCCAGTGCAACTTGAACTTAAACTGAACGGATGAAGATACCTTGTTGCACGATCTTGAACGGGTCATAAACTGATCATACCTGTGGAACCTCCCACTGAACCTTAAGATTTAACGCTCGTCAGCACTGGTTGATAAGATTTCATTTCAGGTGTCGGTCAATTCTCTCACTGTTAGCGCCGCACAGCGTGTTAAGTATTTGGGCGTACCGTAAATACCCACGTATAGGACAATACCATGTATAGGACGCAGTGAATATTTGACCATAAAAACGATGGAAAAACTGTGTACCGATGTATAGGACGTATCTTAATTTTAGTCCTTAATTTCCATTAACTTTTATAGAATCGGAGAACTTAATTCAATCACGGTCAACTCCATACAATCGCTATGGTCGTCGTGTGTGCTGATTGCTGACTCATTCATCCTGTCAGTCAGCAGATGTCTGTCTAGCCTATGTAGACTATCGTGGAAAGTGCACTTCTCATTCTTGGGCGTCATGCCGAATGATTGGATGACATTTTTAAGGAAAAGTTTCTGCTCCAACGAGAGTAAAATACTACTCCATGATTGGTTGATATTACACTTTCATGATATTACACATCGGCAGTATAAATATTCTACCTATTACCGGTGTTTTTAAAGATACAGTTCATTATTACCCTTCAACATGACGAAGACAAAACGACAGAGCTATACTTCAAACTTTAAAATGGAAGTGATCAAGTACGCGAAAACACGGGAACCGGGCAGCTGAGCGGCAATTTGGTCCGACTGAATGCGTGATCAGAAAATGAAGAAAAGCCGAAAGTACCATTAAAGAAATGCGAAAGGTGAAGAGTGCGAACAGAGGCTCGAAGGCTCACCACCCTAACCTGGAAAAGGCGCTCATTAAATGGATTCAAGATACTCGTCGAGACTGTCTGGGGGTCAGCAAGGTCTGTCACTATGCGATCGACTGGAAATGAAAAGAACCGGTTCACCGTGAAATTTGGGTGTATGGCTGATGGCACGAACTTACCACCGTACGTCGTCTTCAAGCGGAAAACCATGCCTAAAGACAAGTTCCCGAGTGGTGTGATAGTCAGGGTGCAAAAACAAGGATGGTTCAATGACAGCTTAATGGACGATTGGCTGAAAACAGTATGGATGAAACGCAAAGGTGGTCTGGAGAAACAGCGATCGATGCTGGTGTTAGACGCCTTCCGATGTCATACAACTAACAATGTTAAATCAAAATTGAAGTGGCACAATACAGACCTCGTCGTCATCCCCGGCGGCATTTAGTATATAGTGTCCACACGTGGTGCTCTTACTACATGAAGGACATCGTTCGACTCGAAAGCGTACAGCGTCTCGCAATTCCCTAGATCTTTTCTCATTTACGTGCTGTCGTTTGAGAGATGACTTAATTGAAACCTTCAAGATCTTCAAGGGGTTAATTAGTGTTATCACGAACGACTTCTTTGCCTTAAGTCCAGAGCTTGGTACTTGGTAAGAAGCGATGTAGACTAGAATCTCGAAAAATCTGTTTCAGCCTCACGGTGGTAAATTTCTGGAACCGGCTTCCAGAAGAACTTATATCCTGCTGTCCTGTCGCGTGTTTTAAGAACGGTTTGTACCGTATCTGTGGTAAGCTTTTTCTGAATTCCTCCCCTAATTTCTATGCAAGATTAGGTAGTTCACCATTTTCAGCGTTGTCTGGTATGTAAGTAAATGCTAAAGTTCTGTTTGTTTTTAATACAGAACTGTGATTTAGCTGACCTCTCACCGTACTGGTGAAAAGAAATTTATTTTTATTTCCCATCATCATTCATAACGATGTGCTTCCTAAATACAACGCGGATAATCCCTTGGCGTCGCGATCGTCGAGGATATCTAAATCATAATAAGAGAAACGCTTTGGCAGTGGTGGTTGATTCTCCGCAGCTTTTCACCGAAAGAAATCCTGGACGCTCGATTGGCTCGTTAGCCACTTACTATCCTGTGCAACTGAACTGAACCGAACTGAAATTCTAAACTTGTTGAAAGCGGGCTTTATAAAATACAACCTTCGGTCTTGTCAATTTTCCTGTTTGTTTAGTATCCTATATAATACACTGTTGTTGGTTGGTTGGCTCATCAGTAAAAATTACATTTCCGCGTCCCTTACAGTTCTCATATCCACTTATGTAAATATGACGTGAAATTACCGTGTTGGTGAAGATAAACCACAGGCAAACTATTTCGACAACCTGGTTCCTTTTGGTTCTACACAACGTGAATCCTAACATTCACCGCTGAATAATTCTTAGAGAGGGAATTCTCCTCAAAAATTCCAGCTCATGCAAAAATTACGATAATTTAAAGGTGGCAATATTGAAACATATGAAACTATGTTGATTCTACATCTTGATAGAAGCCACGGGAGCAACTCCCATGTGATCTTCATCGCTAACTTCTATGGGACGCTGGATCCACCAAAACAGGAAATTTTGGCTAAGACAACCATAACGGCTTACCATCGTTAACTAACTTGGCAGGCGTCCAAGTACGCTTCGAACTTCACTTTTGATTGCAAAGACAGCATTTTGTATCAATGCAATCCATGCGTTGTCTAGTCGAGTTAACAACGTGAATTGCGCCGAAAGTGGCAGCGTTTTCCGTTTTGTCAACGTAGATTCATTGGTGTTCCTCGACTCAATCCCTGATTATGTACCGAACTATTAACAAACAATTGATTTATCATTTTTACACATGTAAAAACATTTCTGCCTATGTTTTGACTTCGTGGTTATTGTAAAGTTAATTCAGTGTGTTAGTTATCACATCGCAAACATTTGTTTTATTGAATATCTACAACCCTGTCGGGTTGTAGCGATTGTTCTTCTTCTTCTGAATCGGCAGCAGAAGGGATAAAATCCCGTTTAAGCTTCATCACAGTAATAGACATGGGCGACTTCTACTGACAAGGCAAAACCTGAGAGTATAGGAACACCACTATATCACTCCGGGAATCAAATCCACGCGTCTCAACAAATGCTGATCTAACGCGCTTTCGAATAGTTGTTTAGATGGTAGAGACAGAAGCCCTTTCGGTAGAGAGTTCCAAGTGTTTACATCCCGCGTGGATAGCGTGCTCTCAAATCTCAGCTACAGCCTTCTAGGCTTCTGCAACTTAAAGTCATGACCTCGATTTATCGACTCGCCTACTAATCGGAAGTACTGGAGGAACTCGTCCCCATATTGACCGAGAAGAATACGGCGTGTCAGGAGCAGGTCAAATCTTTCCCTTCAAAGTTCTAGGGGATATAGTTTCAGTAAGCTCCTCCTATCCTCGTACGCGAGCTGGCGCATTCCACAAACCATCTTAGTGCCCCTCTTTGTACCCTCTCCAAATAGTCGCATTCGCCTTTAGACTGAGGGAATGCAACAGGTAACCCATATTTCAACAGAGGACGAATGTACGCAGAGAAATGTGTCTGGAACATTTTCGGGGTAATGGACGCAAATGAACGCCGAATCGCCCAGAGCATCCTGGTAGCGCTGCCTATTCTCTGACAAGTCTCAGCCTTTGACTTCAAAGAATCCATAACCAGAATCCCTAAATCTTTTTCGACCGTCACCGCTCTTATAGGCTTACCTTCAATAAAGTATTCACCACCAGTGTCATTGGAGTTTATGCGCATGACTACTGTCTTGCCCTCATTGGTAGGCAGTGACTAGCGATGTGTCCAATTGACTAAGTCATCAACTGCTTGTTGCAGTTGCTTGTGGCCATCGCAGGAACTGACAGAGGCCCACAGTTTCAGATATCCGCGAATAAGAGACAATCGATTGCTACCGCGTCCGGAATATCATTCACGAAAATCTTGAATAACAATGGGCCAAGGACAGATCCCTGCGGCAATCCGGAGCCTGCTATCATCTCTGAAGAGAAAACTCCATTCACCTCTACACGGTTTTACCGCCCTGAGATAAATGCCTCGATCCATTTACGTAGACAACCTTTAATCCCTAAACCCTCCAGCTTACGAGCAATCGTCGTTGGGGCACGCGGTCGAACGCCTTACTGAAGTCGGAAAAAATGACATCAACCGCTTGACCATAATCAGTCAAAGCACATTAACTTTCTCACGCTAGGAGCAGATTACTTACGCATGAGCGATTTTTGGTTAATCCATGTTGTTGTGGACACCAACGCCCACACTTCAAAAGAAAGTGCTCTATTTTCCATTTGATCAGCTTCTCTAAAGTTTTACTGATGACAGAAGTCAATGTAATTAGCGGGACTACTAGGGTCCCCACTCTTAAACATATGTTTAATAATACCCTGTTCCCATTTTTGTGGCAAGACCCCTAATATTACAGATTTTGTAAACAATCTGACTAGCGGAACGCACAACACTTCTGATAGTGTTCGTAAAACCATCGGATGAATACCGTCTGGTCCTGGCGCGGATTGTGCGTCTAACAGTTCCAACAGGCGTCTAACAGTCTCTACATCTACATCAAGATCAGACAGGACCTCACTGTTATTAGAGACAGGAGGGGGATAACTGTCTTCCAGCCAGTAAACGGAGGCATATTGCTTAGCCATGGCTTCAGCTTACACACCATCCTCAGTAATGTCTACCCCATTAGTATCTATCAAATTAGGAATATAGGGCGACGCCTTTGTGTGGCGACGAATGTATGCGAATAACCGTTTTGGTGCAGAAGTTGATTCGTCAACCAATCGCTGCTCGTACAAAATACGTTTTCTGTGTTTTAATGCCGTGCAAACGTATATAGCTTGCCAATAATTTCCATAGTCAGTGGCGTTTTTCCGGCTTACAAATATCGACCAGCGCTTTTGGCGTTGCCGCAAACGTTTTCTTATCTCGTTCTGAAACCAAGAGGGACCTTCCGCCTTACGACGACGTGTGGACAACGGAATAGCCACCTCAATACCTGTCAAAATATCATTACGGATCACCAGCCAACACTCTTCAACATCAGCCGATTGATCGAAAGACCAATCGAGAGATGAATCAACATCCCGTAACCTACTCACGTCGGCGTTCCGAAAATTCCTTCTGGGAATCGGATTCGGTACCCAGCCAGTGTTGCGTTTCCAAATGAAACTTAAGGTGGCATGATCACTACACCCTAATGGAGCTTCAGTCCGAAGCTCAGTAATATCGGACTGTGTGGGAGTGAATACCAAGTCCAAAATGGACTCACACCCAGTAGGGCCTACTCTGGTCGGATGGGAAACATGCTGCACGAGGCCCACATCAATCATAGCGTCCAATAAGTCCCGCTCGAATGAACCAAAACCTTCATCTAGCGAAGTCAAATTAATACTAGGAGCATTGAAATCCCCCATAATCAAGCAGTTTTGGGATCTACCATACTGTCATATCTGTGATATCAGAGTATCTGCCTGAGTATTGGGAGAACGATGAACGACACCTATCGTGGCAAATGAAGCTGCTGTCCTTATACGGCACCATAAACTCTCAGCCATACCGGCAGTCTGCTGGAAGCAAGCCAACACTGCGACAGAAATATGTTGTTGGAAATATAAGGCATCCCCACCACCGATTTTAGCGTCTGTTCGATCTGAGCGAAAGAGTCTATATCCAAGTTGGGCCAGATCGTGATCATCCTGCTCAGGTGAGAGCCAGGTTTCCGTCACCGCAATGATCGCTGGAGGGTCTTGTCTAATCCGATCAAAGAGTTCATCCAGTTTGTTTCTCAAGCTCCTCGCATTAAAATATATCACTTTCAAAGATCAAGATCCCTCCGAATGCCTATCGTCAGAAGTTTCCAACGAACTTTTGGCCTCATCCTCACAACCCGAAAATCCACAATGCGCAAGTTAGTTTCATATGCGCTAATCTCCTGAGTAGCTTTTCGCATCTTCACACGATCTTCCGGAGAAAGATCACGTGGGAGTCGAAGTTCACTACCCTTTAACCTGTAACCCCACTTTAGCAGTGAGGTCACTTGCTCAACAGAGTCTAACACAATCTTTAACGGTCTTAAGCGATCAACTGGCGCTGGCCTGCGGCCTAGACGAAACGCTGTGCGTACCGTTACACCCTTTTCACCTTCGTCAAAAAGGAGGGCAAGAGCAGAAATTAAGAACTCGCGTTCCTGTTTAACCCTGTCTATCGCCAAAGCATCTGATGCCTTGGCGCATTGTGGAGAATGACGCAGGATTTTTTTACTCTCAACAGTCGTAAAGCTCTGGTGTTTATTTTGTATAGTTTTATCTAGCTGTGATGGTTCCTGGACCTCTTTGGACTCAAGAACGTTCGTTTCACCGACAAAACTAATTCCGTCTTTGGAACCGAGTACAGGCGAGGAAGCAATCTGCGCAAAGGTGCGTACATCTTCAGATTGCACGCAAACTTGCTGTACACAAGATGTTAGGTGGTTATCCTTTTTCGAGGGTGCGCCACTATTTACAATTCCCCCATCAATACCTTAAGAGGTCTTAGCAGAAGCCGTGTCAGCTTGAAGCTGAGTAATTGCGAACTTAATACCAGTCGGTGAAAGGCACATCATACATATCGTGCCAATGATATCGCGTGAATTTTTCAGAAGCCAACGATACATCTCCGGCTTCATTCCACCACATGTAATATGTATCCACATTAAACAAATTTACCATTGAACAGCTTTAGCGTTATTGGCGACCTGTTTCGAACAAACCAGACAAGGATACCCAGCCTCGGATAGGACGATAGTTTGTACATAATAATTGTAAAGTTGAAAGACGTTCCTCATAGCTGAGCTAAGTCCCTTGACAAGCTTTGTAGAACGTCTCTGCGGCTGTTTCAGGGCGTGTTGGTCTCGTTTCGATTCTCTTACTGTTAGCGCCACACAGCGTGTTAAGTATTTGGGAGTACTAGATAGGACTGACTTCAAATGGAAGGACCAATGCGCCGCTGCAGTTCAACGTGCTCGTAAAGTGCTCTTTCGGGTGAGATCCGTGTTATCCAGCAGAAGACTCGATGTATTCCTGCCCCTTTACAAGGCATTGGTTCGGCCGAATTTAGTATATAGTGTCCAGACGTGGTGCTCTTACTACATGAAGGACATTGTTCGAATCGAAAGCGTACAGCGTCCCGCAATTCCCTAGATCCTTTCTCATTTACGTGCTGTCGATTAATAGATGACTTAATTGAAACCTTAGAGATCTTTAAGGGGTTAAGTGGTGTTATCATGAACGACTTCTTTGCCTTAAGTCCCGAGCTTGGTACTTGATAAGAAGCGATGTAGACCAGACTCCCGAAAAATCTTTTTTAGCCTCACGGTGGTAAATTTCTGGAACCGGCTTCCAGAAGAACTTATATCCTGCTGTCCTGTCGCGAGTTTTAGGAACGGTTTGTACCGTATCTGGGGTAAGCTTTTCCTGAATTCTTCACCTAATTTCTATGCAAGATTAGGTAGTTCACCATTTTTAGCGTTGTCTGGTATGTAAGTAAATGCTAAAGTTCTGTTTGTTTTTTACTACACAACTCTAATTTAGCTGACCTCTCATCGTACTGGTGAAAAGAAATTTATTTTTATTTCCCATCATCAATCATAACGACGTGCTTCCTAAATACAACGCGGATAATCGCTTTGCGTCGCGATCGTCGAGGATATCCAAATCATAATGAGGAAAACGCTTTGGCAGTGGTGGTTGATTCTCCGCAGCTTTTCACCGAAAGAAATCCTGGACGCTCGATTAGCTCGTTCGCTACTTACTATCCGGTGCAACTGAACTGAACCGAACTGAAATTCTAAACTTGTTGAAAGCGGGCTTTTTAAATACAACCTTCGGTCTTGTCAATTTTCCTGTTTGTTTAGTATCCTATATAATATACTGTTGTTGGTTGGTTGGCTCATCAGTAAAAATTACATTTCCGCGTCCCTTACAGTTCTCATATCCCATTTTGTAAATATGACGTGAAATTACCGTGTGGAGACGATAAACCACAGGCAAACTATTTCGACAACCTGGTTCCTTTTGGTTCTACACAACGTGAATCATAACATTCACCGCTGAATAATTCTAAGAGAGGAAATTCTCCTCAAATATTCCAGCTCATGCAAAATTACGATAATTTAAACGTGGCAGTATTGAAAAATATGAAACTATGTTGATTCTACATCTTGATAGAAGCCACGGGAGCAACTCCCATGTGATCTTCATCGCTAACTTCTATGGGACGCTGGATCCACCAAAACAGGAAATTATGGCTGAGACGACCATAACGGCTTACCATTGTTAACTAAATTGGCAGGAGTCCAAATACGCTTTGAACTTCACTTTTGATTGCAAAGACAGCATTTTGTATCAAAGCATTCCATGCGTTGACTAGTCGAGTTGACAACGTGAATTGCGCCGGAGGTCGCAGCGTTTTCCGTTTTGTCAACGTAGATTAATTTGTGTTCCGTGACTCAATCCCTGATTTTGTACCAAACTATTGACAAACAATTGATTTATCATTTTTATACATGTAAAAACATTTCTGCCTATGTTTTGACTTCGTGGTTATTGTAAAGTCAATTCGGTTTGTTAGTTATCACATCGCAAACATTTGTTTTATTCAATATCTACAACCCTGCCAGGTTGTAGCGATTACCACATTTCCTTGAAATAATGTCAGTCAGCACACAAGTACTATATGATTTCGAATTAGAGTGAATCGCGCAAAGGTCTACTACATCAGATATCGTAGATTGCTCCGTCAACAAATAATGAGTCCAATAATGACGTTAAACAGGTATCTAAAGGTTATACCTAGCCATTTGAAATCGCTTACTATAGCGTCGTTTACATGGAATAAATTAAAGCAAATTTACCGGTATGAGCATCGTTATTACGTTTAACATGAGCGCTTTGATTTTTACGGAATTGTTCGCACGTGCAAGTCGCAAAGTAATTGTGCACTGCGCCAGTAACTCTGCGACATCGATTCGTTACAATTACTGTGCTGCATTTAGAAACATACTAGAGACTCACTGTTGTTTTTCTTATATCAATAGTCAATAGTGTATTGTGAAAAACAGCTACAAGCCTAATGTAATAACCACAGGATAGTTAGCACATTGTGTCTGAAGTAGCTTCACGAGTTTAGCAAAGTGGTCGTATGGAAATGTGATCCATATTTACTGGGACGGGAAACGCTGTGGAAAGAAAGGAAGAAATGGTGCAGTATCAGAAATATAGGCGTGAAAAAAGCATAATGATAAAAATGGAGGTCGAGGCGTTTTTTAAAAATAATTAGAAATGGAGCAGAAATAACCGGATGGGGTAGTGCGTTACAAGCACGATGAATCCGGACGGCAAATGAGTGTCTGCGACAGTCCAATCTACTGCGCAGATATGCCAACTCCAAGTGATGACCACGATTTGCTGAGTATTCGATTAAATTCAATTCAATCTTAATGGTC
>JACCGJ010024696.1:0-20967 GCA_013407085.1 Atriophallophorus winterbourni
CAAGGTCAGTTGACACATGCGTAAAAGTACGTAACTAACGGGGCTAAATTTGAGCTACTTTTGAAGAAAAGCAAAAATCTAATTCACTAGTAGGTATAAGGTGAATAACACCTATTTACCTTCACATCAGTGCCGAGTGCCAGATTGTGGAGATTTCTGCCCCATCCGCCTTGGCAATTTCGACCGCCTCCGCATGTAGACGTTCACTATACGGTTTAATACCGCGTCTCAATATTGCCACATTTCCTAGATCGGCGCTGTGGCCCGTATCTGAAACGTGTACCGCCAAGGCGGAATCACGAATAAGGGATTGATATTCCCTCGCATCCCGGAGCTGTCTCCGGACACGCTTTCGGTGTTCTTCGATTCTAGTGTGAATTTCCCTGTAAGTCTGCCCTATGTAAACACTCGAACAGTCCTTACAGGTGATTCTGTAGATGCTGTTCGTAACGCTAGATAAAGGTGTCTTATCCTTGAGGTGCATCCGAACCGAACGAATAGTTTCCCCTTTCTTATAAGTTGCTCGTAGTGCCGCCTGGCTCAAGATTCTACGTATCGCTTCAGATGTGTATTTTACATGCGGTATACAAACGGTAAGGTCAAATAAGTGGTGGCGGGGTGACTACTCCTTAATCATGTTCCCTGTCCTGACTATCACCCTTTGTCTGACTAAGCTTCTGTGTCAGAAGTGAAACGTTACCCAAAAACTACTCTAACCGATTGCACTCAAATTTGCTTGAATAAGACCACAAAAGTTTCAACCAATCAAAATTCGACCATTCTTCGACCAATGAGAATCCGCTCCAAAAATCTTTGCAAATCAATATAAAGATTGCTCAGAGCTCGTCAATACTCAATTCGGAAATGTATCCAATCCAACTTACAATATTGCTATGCGCCGCTTATTTATCGCAAGTTACCGGACAATGCGAACAAGAAAATTGTCCACCCGTGCGAGAAAGCCACTTGAACATTCATTTAATACCCCATTCCCACGACGACGTTGGATGGACTCAGACCGTTCAGCAATATTACGACAAAGAAGTCAATTCCATCCTCACAAGCACAATCGAAGCACTCGTACAAAACCCCACGTATCGATTCATCTACGCGGAAATGGCGTTCTTCCACAAGTGGTGGTCGGAACAAAACGCAACGGTTAAACACAATGTTCACCGTTTAGTCTCGGAAGGTCGCCTTCAATTTGTGCAAGGAGGTTGGGCCATGGCGGATGAGGCCACAGTGTATTACGGGGATGAAATCAACCAGTTGACTCGGGGACGAGCGTTCCTCAGAGAAACCTTCGGCAAGTGTGGAATACCCAAAGTGGCTTGGCAGATTGACACCTTTGGACATTCGTTGGATCGAGCCGATTTGTTCATCGATGCTGGGTACGAGGGGGTGGTTTTTCAACGAATCGATCATAAGGAGAAACAATTTCGGCGTTCGAACAAGAGTCTGGAGTTGCTCTGGAAAACCTACGACGGTCGTTCCCTGTTCACCCACATCATGTACGATGGCTACAGTTATCCTCAAGACTTGTGTTTCGACCCGAAATGCGCATCACTGGATTTAACCGAGAAAGAGTTTGAAAATAAAGTGCAACGCTTTCAAGACTTGGTAACGAAGTACACGAAAAGTTATCAATTCAATCATATCATGATGCCTATGGGATCTGATTTTGTTTACAACCAAGCGAGACGTAATTTCAAAGCGATGGATCGTTTGATTGACAGACTGAACGACACCGAATTGAACGGGCAAAAAATAAACATATTCTACTCTACACCTGCTTGCTATTTGAAAGCAATCAATAACGAAGTGTTGAAGACCAAGACTATGTTACCGACCCGAACTGGAGACTTTTTCCCCTATGCTGATTTTGATCATAATTATTGGACTGGATTCTATACCAGTCGGCCTGCGTTCAAAGCCTACGTGAGACAGTCGGCTAACATTCTCAATGTTGCGGAGCAGGTAAGTAGGAGTTCATTTTACCTGTATATTCATCTTAGGTTATGATTAATACGATATCTACAAGCTGATCTATTATTAACTACGTATTCTATCTTAATGTTCACAAAGTCATGCGTACGATGATGAATACAAACACTAATACAAAATAACCTTGCGCTCACTGAACGAACCATTAAGTGTGTCTCTCATCGAGATATTCCTGATAAACTCCCGACAGCGGTTGAACATTTCAGAAAATATGCACTGTTCGAATTCCCCACGAGGCCAAAATTGGAAACAAATATTGACAATATGCGTAATCACAACCAGGTTAGTTAGCGAGTAACACAGATATCACGGTAATGACTTTCTCGTTTACCCAAGGATGCACAATCGAACTTTGGCCAAAATCCCGCCGGTTTCTGATCGCCTTAACAGTTGACCACACCGACTCCCATAAGTCAGAAGAAAGCCAGTGGGTTGAACCTATCATCACGCACGGGACAGATTGACAAATCTTATAATCACAGAAGAATTCATGGAAGTGTCCATGCCAGGCATCACGTAGATCTGATTTCTCAAACAATTTTGTGCTACCTGGGTTCCTTCGTGTCTTAGCTACGTTGAGCATTTTTGATCGAATTTGATAAATCTTCTAGAGCCATAATGCTGGTTCATTTCAGCAAGCAAAGATAATCTGAATCAGAAAAGCTCATTTGCATGCATTTCCATCACACACACCACGACCGGTTTCGTGCTGTTTGAACTCATCAGGTAGGGATAGTAAGATCAGGATCCGCATACGCTTGAATGTTGAGTTCGTTTCAAATATTGAATGACAGAGTAATTCCCGGTCAAGCGCTGAAGCGCTTAGAAACGCTCAATGAATAGTGTCGCTCACATACCCCGCAATTACACTCCACTGCCGGTGTTCGGCTGTTTGGCTTCATCTGGTGTAGACAGTGAATATTAGGCTCAGTGAGCTTTAAAAATAGTGTAAGTTACTAAGGTTATACTTGAATGCCACTGTTACATAGGGTTCGTACAAAGAACCACAGTGTTCAAACACTGAATCACATAGTGATTCCTGGTCAAGCACTCAAGGCGCTTATGGATTACCAAAGTAATGTGTTGCTCACATCCCCATCCCTTACACACCACTACCGGTTTTTGGCTGTTTGCCGTCATCAGGTGGAGACAATATGATTAGGTTCAGTGAGCCTTGAAACAGTGGATAAATGGTAAACGAGGTTATACAAACAACCAGAAACCGGTAGTGGAGTATAATTTCGGGGATATGAGTAACAAGTTGCTTTAGTGTAAGATTTTCAAATATAACACTGTTTACAAAATTGCCTCTGTTTCAAGGCTCACTGAACACAAACTTCACTGTCTCCGTCGAATGACGACATACAGCTAGAAACGAAAAGGCATTTGGAGAATTTCAGGCATCTTAAATATATCGTCAGGCCACTACAACTGCAATTGCTGACTCATGTCCTAATAATTGCAAGCGTTCATATTCCAATTAATCTACACTTTTGAGATTTGATCTCAGAGTGTGGACATTTATGTAGGATGATTTAAAGTGTGCATGAAGTTATTGTTTTCCGTCACCTTTTGAATGAGAAGATATTTAATATGCGCCAGGAATCACTTTGTGATTCTGTATTTGAACATCGTGGTTCTTTGTAAGAACCCTATATAACAGTGGCATACAAGTTTAACTTTGTTTACCGCTTTTGCACTGTTTCAAGGCTCACTGAACCTGATCTTACTGTATCCACCTGATGACGGCAAGCAGCCAGAAATCGGTAGTGGTGTGTAAGGGATGGGGATCTGAGCACCACAATACATTGAGAAAAGATCTCATTGTTCCATAGGTCGGATTGATGATGACATTTGTATCTATGGTTATTGGACCGAGAAGGCTTCTAAGGTGTATGCTAACATATACAAACAAACCGATTGTTTTTAATTACAAGTACTTGATTCAACAGAACATCATCATCTGATCTCAATCCATCCATCTTTCTCTACTCACAGCTCAGTTTGTTCTTCCCGCAAACTCTTGACCAACGCACAATCGATCCTCTACGAAAGCAACTTGGTGTGGTCCAACATCACGACGCTATCACAGGAACTGAGAAGCAGTTCGTCACGGAAGACTACATCTTCAATTTACACCGAGTGCGGCAACCTTGTGAACATTCCATTGCCAAAGCTCTCTCCAAGTTGGCGGGCTACACTGAGCCTGGAATAATGTGCGACCAGAGAAATCAATCCCTATGTTCAGTGACTGTAACGCAACTTCCTTTGCGCTTCCACGTGACGATTTATAACCCATTAGGATGGGAGATCTCAACCCACTGGGAACGAATCCCTTGTATTTGGATGATCAAACGGATGATGTTGCAATTCGTGTGAAAGATCTCACGGGTCCAAGGAACTCGGAAATTGGTAGTCAGCTGGTCAAACTGACAGAAAACCGTACTTCAAATGAATTCACCGGCGAGTTGAAAGGAAATTACGAGCTCATTTTCAACACTTACGGCATAGAGCAACCTTTGCCTGCTATGGGGTTTAAAACATTTGAAATAAGCGTGAACAAACGCAGCTCCGCAAAATCGCATGCCACGACACCGGAATGTGTTAACTTGAACAGCCTTGGAAACTTCCTTTATGAGGTTAATTCTGGTAAACGAGCCATCGTAATTCGGGCGACAGATCGTTACACCGGGGAACAATATCATATCGGAATTGAACCCTTTTATTATTGGGGTGAAAAGGGGTTCGATAGAAGATCTGGCGCCTACGTATTTCGACCAGCTGTAGGAGAAACGATACAAAGATTTCGAAAGCCCGTTTTTCGAGTGAGTTGATTTAGAGTTACTTTTTATCAGGTTTGGTATTTATATTCGGTTTTATTTAGCGGAAACTGTAACGGTGACATGATTTCTCCCAACGAAAACAGGGTGTCGCAGTTATTAGCCTAACTACTTTTGGTGCCATTTTCAAACCTGAGTATGTCATCAATCTGGCTTAAGCATATTCTCTTCACAATTGAGCATGAATGAATGAATGAATAATTTTGCAAGAATCTTCAACGGTTGAAGAATTTGAAACTAGACTATTTGACTAGAGTAGATCGTCCTATCCCGTGATAAAATGCTTCCCTGTGGCTCGACGTACAAACACTATAAACTAGTGACTCGAAATTCCATCTTGGTTTAAATTCCATCAAATGATTCAAGGATGGATGGATCCAATTTCACCGTGTGCGGCTAAAAATATTAGTGTAATATAGGTGTAGGGATGTGAGAAATAAAACTCAAAGACTCAGCTAAATGTGTTGCCCACATTCACCGCATTGACACCCCACAACCGGTTTCTGGCTGTTTGCCGTCATCAGGTGGAGACAGTACGATTAGTTTCAGTGAACCTCGTAGCAGTGGAAGATTAGTAAACAAGGAATCACTATGTGATTCTATGGTTTGTACATCATAGTTCGTAATCAGTAGCTTCAAATTTAACTTTTTAATCCCTAACAATTTTCGGTAAACTTTATAACATTCTGAATCGTTTGGACTCAAGATCTGCTCGTTATCTAGCTGAATCGGTCCACATAAAGCTAATTCATAAGAAATTAACCGGTCATTTTTGGATATTTTATTCGATACAACATCAGGTATGTATAGTGGTTGCACGTTTGTATTTTGAGCATGCTGTTAAAACCCGGTAAATGAAATTTTGAACTTGCGATTAAAAACCAGCCACGGCATCAAAGAGAATCACGAGCTGTCTGTTGAATAACCGAATCAGTCAAGCCTCTGTTCGGTTAGTCACAAACGAAAGCTCCTGTAACACTGCATAAGAATGGAATACGTAAGTACATTGACCGTTTGGGTTATGACGCTATGATTTGTGACTAAGATGAGATTTGAACACAAAAATTAGCTACTCGATCTTCGAGTATAGCTTCGAGAAATTTCCAAGAACTCCCTAAAACACACCACAGACAATGAACAATGGGTTGAAAGTGGTATTCGCAAGAGCAAATCGCACGTTCTACACGACGAGGAAATTGTGAAGTGATATATAAGATAGCTTGAAATCGATGGTACTAGCGTGTGACGGATTCTGTAGTGCTTGCTAAGGCTGGTCTACAGTGCATATCAACCCAGCTGCCTGCGCTGGTTGGGTCATATAATCACATTGAACAATGGTCGTATCCCTAAAAATATAGAATTCCAGAATTATACTCTACGTTGAGTGAAAATCATGAAGTCGACCATTGGGTAGAGTGCACTTGAGTCCATCTCGCATACAGCAAAGAAATGCGACTGATTGTTTGATTGAGTTTATCGTTGTTAGCGCTTCGGATTTAGACTGTTCCTTCGATGACGAATTTACCCAAACAGAAGCCAACAACTTGGAAAGCAATAGCCGATGACATTTGTGAGGTAACGTTGTGCCTCTGACTCAGAAGATTACGACACACCAAGGGTACGAAAACTAAGAGGATGTTGGAATAATTATCGACTTTAAACCGATCTTTTGTAATCGAATAATAGGCTGACTGATATCGGTGCACAGACAGGCGTGGTCATGACCAAATGTCAAAAATGCTAGGATGTTCCGAAAAAGTTCATGTGAGTTAGAGGTCAATCGGTCCGTTTGCTAGCATGCTTACGTACGTGGACACTTGTGGTCATATATATCACTAGATGATTTTATATTGGTACGATGCTGCCTTTTGAACTATAAATTGTGCCCCGCCAACACCTTTGCTACGTTTAATAAATGTAGGAATCTTGAGTAATGTCAATGTGAATTCTACGGTTGTGGAAAAGCATCTACACAAGTAGAACGTTTGCAAATCCCAAGGGGGAGACATAGTAACATGGGTGACCGAAGTGATGTGTTGCTCACATCTCCCGCACTTACAAACCCTTACAGGTTTCTGGCTGTTTGCGGTCATTAAGTGGAGACAGTAAGATTCAGTTCAGTGAGCCTTGAAACAGCGGATAGGTGATAAAAAGTTATAATTGAATGCCACTGTTTCATAGGGTTCGTATAACGGAACACGATGTTCAAACACAGAATCACATAGTGATTCGTGGTGAAGCACTCAAGGCGCTTATGGATGACCAAAGTAATGTGTTGCTCACATCTCCCGCACTTACACACCACTACCGGTTTCTGGCAGTTGGACGTCATCTGGTGGAGACAGTAAGATTAGGTTCAGTGAGCCTTGTAACAGTAGTAGAGTGTTAAACAGAGTTAGACATTCGATCCACTATTTATTAACGTTCGTACAATGAACCATGGTGTTTAGATCAAACATTTGGTGGCGATGTGAGCAACTCTATACAACCGTTTACCTCTTTTTCCCCGTGTAAATCAACTTTCAACTTTACTGTCATCACCAGATGACGGAAAGCAGTTTGATTTTGTAAGTTCGTTTGCATGTAGCGTTATAAACCCAAAGTTGAAAGAGGAAGCGTAAGAATTAACGGTGAATCATTACTACAAGCAATATAATTCAACAAGGCCGTGAAAATTATCCATAATTCAAGTTTCAAGCTTTTTGTTAAACTGATTTCAAAGTAATTCAAAGTTTTAATCGTCCAAAAAGCAAATACTTTACAGTAACCACAGATTAAAAATATAGGGATTGCATAAAAACAACGCAAATGTTTTATCCGTATGGAAAGTCAGCACGTGTATTCAGGTTCGAGGTTGGATTTGGTCAACATATACTTGTCAAGTTCAGCCCTGAACAAGTTCATGCTTGATGCGCAAATGATATGCGGGTACCGAGAGTTCCATGTAAAACAAACTCGGACAGCACAGAAAAACCTTCGACAATTGGATCTGGAGTGTGGAATAATTAGCTTGTAGTCCTGCGATCTGCTACCACGGGCTTCTTGTCGATGAAACAGGTGTTCAAGTGGGTGATCCACTGTATGCAGAATGTTAAACAGCAGAATCAAGTCACCCCTGAGACGACGGTACGAAAAGTCAAAGAGGTTTAGAGTTGCAATCCTCTCCATGTATGGCCTGTTATATAGCCCGGTCACAAGTTTTGTAGCGCGGTGGTATACACGTTGCAGCAAGGTCATGTCCTTCTGTAACCATGGTGACCATGCTTGAACAGTGCACTCCATTGTTGGTCTGATATAGGTGTTAATTATCCGCGGGAGTATCTGCTTTGTGAAACTGCCAAAGATCCTTCTGAGCAATGCTAAGTTTTGGCAAGACTTCTTGTATACAACAAAATACTGCCGTGAAGACTTCAAGTTACTGCTAATACACACACCCAGGTTTTACTCTTTCGTAACCCATGAAAGTTGCTGAGTTCCCAGAGAGCATGTGAATTCGAGTGATTTACCGTCATTTAACATTTTACATTTTTCGATGTTGAATGGTAGGCAGTTTCGCAAGGACCACATATAAAGCGCTTCGAGATCTTTTTGTAGATCCATCTTCTTTAAACAAACCACGTTAACTCAAAACTGTTTTAAACAAGTCTGTACTGGTTGTCACTTTGTTCTGATATGTTAATTGATTTCGTTTTAATAAAGTCCTCGACACATTCAGCTTATTTGACCGAACATGATGAATCGGTTATATTTCAATAACGGATGACCTTCTCGGACTTTTCACATTTCCAAAAATGCAGTCATTTGCACCTCTCTCATGCAATCCTTTCGAAACCCGATTCAATACGGATGTGAGATTGAAATTTGGCGGAAAGTGATCTTCTGTATATTATCCGAAATCTTTTGATTAGCTTTCCATGTTGATACACTTGACAACCTCATAACTTGTCACACACATTACATTAACTATAAATTTATGTGTTGATGACATGCGACATGAACACCGGTTCTATGGTCATCATCGTTCAGCTATATGGAATAAAAACTTGATCAGAAGCGACTCTCTTGTAATAATTTACCCTCTTGGAAGCCAGCGGAACAACTCACTGCTCTGCAGTTGTAATCGTTCACATTGTCACAAACAAACTCCATAATCTAATACATCCACCAAATCCTCTTCAAGAACAACCTTATCATAATCTTCGTCGTAATAAACATAGATTTCACCAGGTTTGTCATATGTAATCTCATCAGCACTCTGATCATTATCGCCTTGACTAACATGATATGAATGGCGGTTGAATTATCTCTCGGGTTTCTGCACCTACGATGAGATCATTAGCATTAGATCTGCACCTTGAGTGCAAATTGTGTTGGCACATAAAAACTACAGGTCACTAAAAAAAATCGATTTAGACAAATTTTGGCGAAAAACAGTCACATTCAGGTCAGCTGTATGCATGGCTATGATTCACAGAGAGATGTTCCGTACACTGAGCAAGTCAAACGGCACGAAACGATCGATATGTTTTGTTAAGTTTGGTAGATTTAATGTGAACATGATCCAGAACGAACTGTCTCTACCTGATGAGTGCAAACAGCACGACACCAGTCGTGGGGTGTGTGTGATGGAATTGCGTGCAAATGCGTATTATGAATGAGTAGTCATCATTGAGCACAAACGAGTCGAAAGCCATTCGGTGATGGTTATTGTTTGATAACCATTTGCTTCTGCTACGAAAACTTAGTTAGAACAAGGATGATCTATTAATGGACAGGCTATTATAGGATGATCATGAGGTCATGACTCAATGAAACATATTTACAAGGGCGTGTGTCCTCTTTCGACACGTCAACATGATGTTAATGCTATATCGACGGTCTCTCACAATTGCAGTTTGTTCTGAAATACGACACTGTCATGCCTTGAAGGTGTATTAGTAATGAACGTATTTGTATTTTACTCTTGTACTCCAATTATTCGCGATTATACCGGCAACCTCGGTGCCCATATGTGCCCTGCGTGAAAAGTATTTCATCATTAGGATGCTTTGAAGTTTTATTAAACATTTGCTGAGATCCATAACGAAATCTCTCTTTGGAAATGCTTATCATTTGTGTAGTGATGAGAAATATCACCATGATCCGATAGTACACCGCGTTTCCAATGACAAAACAGTCCGGATGAATCACCCGTTAAAACATGTATTCAGACGCCATGACTCGAACCATAGACTTAGCCACTCAGCTATCCTACAAACTGCCCATTCTCTCATTGTATATCTATAATTCTTTTATTATATAAGTACCTGATCCTATTGGAATAAGCTTCCTGAATATATTATTAGTGCTTCCCATGTCGAGTCTCAAACGAAATCTGGGAACATCCTCGTTGCAAATCGGTTTAGTTGCACTTGTGTATGTAACTTGAATTTACGTCAAACACTTTTATTTATTGAATTTCATAATGAAAGTTTTCTTGTTGGTGGATCAAGATTTAGTTTCCTATGGTGATGGTTATGGTAAATGCTTCTCGGAATCTGAAACTTGAATCTTGAAATAATAATCCTTGTGTTTGCGTGACAGTTTTTACTTTATTTGACTCAAGTTCAAGGCTTTACAATCGACTTCGGTCTAGAAGTTCGATATATTGTTTGTGGATTAATTTGACTAAAATTATCCTTTAAGTCATGGCGAGTTTTCGAGCGAAATACACGGGTCGTTTTGCTTATTCGTTAAATTATTTCATCGTAAATGAATCTTGCGAGTGATGAGTCAAGCTTGAAACTTTGCTTTTAAATCATCCTAATGCTTAGGTTTACCATGGTCGTATTTTTATTAAAAGATGATTTTTGTGTTGTGAAATACATCGGAGCACTTCCCTGAATTTGTGAGCCCAATAGCAACAAAGACCAACTTACAAGTGTGGGATTGATTAGTTTTGAGGCAAATTACCGTTCAACGAAGAAGGTCATTTGAAGGGCAGCCATGCCGATTATCGCAGCATGGGTTAAAACACTTATATCCATTAACCAGAGCGATTTTGTGATACTCCGCATTATAATAAATTATGAATAATATATTGCATGGGTTGCAACGGACTATCTAAAAAATATAACCTTAAAATAAAACGCAATATTTTGTAATATCCTTCATGTGCCCATTTTTCAACTGTTAAATACGGTAACGTTTCGCTTCTGAACACGGAAGCTTCGTCAGACCGAAGGTGTCGGTACGAACTGTGTTCAGGTTTCTGGACCATTTTCTTGACCAATCCTGAGTTCGCTAAGAAAGACAGGCAAGATCAGGTATATCGATCACACTCCCTAATTGCTGTGTTCATCCCTAAATTGTTTATTTTGTGTCTAAGTAAGAACAGCGTCTGCTGAAACACTGCTTACGTAATCGTCAGGTGTTATTTTTGGTAATCTTTATCCGCTGCACGACCGAACGCCAGATTGTTGAGATAAAGATTAACGAAAATCACACATAATGATTACGTAAGCAGTGTGTCAGCGGACGCTGTTCGCACTGGCACACTTAATAAAAAAATTAAGGATGAACAGAGCAATTAGGGTGTGTGATCAATCTGCCTTGATCTCGCTTGTCTAGCTTAGAGAACTCAGGATTGGTCAAGAAAATGCCATTTAAACCTGAACACTGTTCGTACCGACACCCTTGTTCTGACGAAGCTTCTGTGTTCAGAAGCGAATCGTTACCAAAAACGTGCTATAACCGATTCATTGCAAACTTTATTTTCATGAATATGCACTCCTGATTGGTCTCGAATATTTTCAAATGCCTTGTTAAATACGGTTTTCACAAAGAGCCACGATTTTCAAATACACAGGATCACAGTATCATCACTGGTCAAGCGCTCGAGATACCTAAAATGGAACTGTGTAATGGCGTGCTCACAGTAGTTTAATGCCTAACCTCTGTCTCAAGTCGCACGAATCTTTTAATATAATCTTCACCTCCTGACGACAAACACCATTATTGATTTTATTCTCAATCTAGACAACTCGAGGTCATTGTATGAACAAAGTTGAAGCCGTCTACGATGACTGGATCCAGCTGACGGCCCGTCAATTTGCCGATGGTCGAATTGAAGTGGATTGGCTCGTACGACCGATGCCGAATAAGTTCAAGGTCAACAGCACCGAGGTTGTCATCCGGTACACGACTGATCCAGTTGAAGCGCTGAAGCCATGTAACGAAGGTACGTCGGCATATATCACTATCTATTTTCAAGGTACCTTATTGTAAGAACATCAATGGATGAGTGTATTATGTAGAACAACAGATGATATGTTTATATGCATAGGAGTTGGGTAAGGCACCTGAAATTATCTAATATATTTCCCATGATTATCAGGCCCTGTGGACTAATCTTGGGTGCTAACCTGTCTCTGCTTTTTCCTAACCATTTCGGTACCAACTTTACATCTGGTAATTGGGCAGATCTGGGTTTGTACACAAGGGTGGGATTCGAAACTTGACCAGAAGAAGATCATATTATGGAGATGCAAAACGAATCAGAGATGAGTGTTCATCACAAGCTTTTGGGTGATATACGGAACATCACCTTCGGACAAAACACAAGGGCAGATGGCGCCAAAACATCCGACGCCGAAAATCACGAACTCGGGTTTCGAGAAGATGTTATAAAAGCGGTGTGAGCAAAAACAGCTTTCTACGATTAGGGAAATTAAGAATGTCAGCCGCTGTTGAACGATATGTAATTCTTTAACGTTGATTACGGCATGTAGTGTAACAGTTGGCGCGATATCAACTTGCAAATGTTGATAAAGGAAGAAGACGAGGTACCAGACTGAATGGCCACCAATCAGCGGTGAGAAGGCACGAATTCAAATCGCTACTATCAATTCAGGTAAATTTGATAACAAAAAACATCACAGCTGGTTCAAATATTGCTGGTTGAGATCCTGTTTATAAAGGTTGTGATGTTTACATCCTTTTCGTAGGAAAAGTAAAATCACGTTCAGTGAGCTTGAAACAGTGATAAATCTGTGGAAATGTATTTATTCAGGGGAATTCTACACAGACACCGATGGCCGTCGTCTTATTCGTAGACTTCGCTCGGAACAGTTCGATCAACTCTCTGATCGCATCGCGGCCAACTATTACCCGGTGTTGAATCGGATCCTACTCAAAGGTTGTCGTGAACGCGAGCATGGTTCTGAACTCAGCCGGCAGTACAAGAAACTCGCGATGGGCATCTACACAGATCGTTCGGAAGGTGGGACCAGTTTGAACCGTGGGCAGTTGGAGTTGATGATTTACCGCCGCTTGTTGGTCGACGATTCATTGGGCGTGCAGGAAGCACTGATGGAAGACAAGGTTAATGGAGACGGTAAGCAGAATTCAGTATCTATCTATCTATCTATCTATCTATCTATCTATCTATCTATCTATCTATCTATCTATCTATCTATCTATCTATCTATCTATCTATCTATCTATCTATCTATCTATCTATCTATCTATCTATCTATCTATCTATCTATCTACTATCTATCTATCTATCTATCTATCTATCTATCTATCTATCTATCTATCTATCTATCTATCTATCTATCTATCTATCTAGCTATCTATCTATCATCTATCTATCTATCTATCTATCTATCTATCTATCCATCTATCTATCTATCTATCTATCTATCTAGCTATCTATCTATCATCTATCTATCTATCTATCTATCTATCTATCTATCTATCTATCTATCTATCTATCTATCTATCTATCTATCTATCTATCTATCTATCTATCTATCTATCTATCTCTCTCTCTCTCTCTATCTATCTATCTATCTATCTATCTATCTATCTATCTATCTATCTATCTATCTGTTTAATTTTTTCGAATTTTAGGCACCGTTGGCGGTACTCATGTATTCGTCTTCGACGATCTGGATACCGTTGAAGCGTTCGACCGAAAACGCGCCACCCGGGTGGTTCGATATCCAATCGTTTTATTCAAAGACATGCTGAAAGGGCCGATATCCACAAAGGTCAATCCGAGCTGGAGCGCTCTCACAGGTCCTATACCCGATCACCTCAACCTTGTGAGTCTAACTTCGTGGCCGGTGACAAGAAGTGATCACAATTCTCGCAACAAACGTCTTCTCATCCGGCTGGAGAACATTGCTCAAGCGAACGAATCCTCGCATGGGTGTCATGTCGATTTGGACTTTTTGATCCGAGATATACATGTTACCCAGCTGATCGAGCTGTCTGTTACCGCGGATCAGTTGAAGGGAGATCAGATCAGGATGAACTGGAATAGTGATTCGGAATTCACAGTCGAATCTGAGCAAACGAACACCAACAACAACTCAAATCTCGTCTGCATACGTCCTGGCAGTATTGGTACATACCTCGTTGACTATGTGCAACTGTGATACGCGTAATTTGCTCCCAAATAAATGCGCCTCCATCTCTGATTTGAACTGTCTTTTTTGCTATTCCGACGCTTTTTGGAACACAGTCATTTATTCTTTTTATTTTCTGGCTACTTTACGATAGGAATCGATTTAAGGGTGAATTTTGTCACCGTTTTGTTCGTTGGTGTTACTTTTCAATGTGAATAAAAATCGTTGATGCCATTTGAGCTTTCCTAATAATCCATCTACGTGGGAAAAATGAGATTATAGCGTTATTCCATTACAAGAAACTTGGATAGACAAGATTATTACATAAACCAGTGAGACCATTTTGTTTAGTAAACACGCCTCTCATCTGCTAAGCATGGTAATGAAGATATTTGGACGTTTTTCTCCGAGTAGTTTTCCTCTCATGATGAACCCTTATATAACCCGGTTCTAGACTATGCTGCTCAATACTGGACACCATGGATCCATAAAGTTTTTTGCCTCTCTGACCGCTTACATCACTTGAAGCTTGCGCTTGGTACGACTGGACCTGAAGATGCTTTTTACGAAAAAGAGGGCCAGGCGATCTTATCCTTACATAAAAATTAATTACTTCTGTTCTTCAAGATTTACTCAAAGATGATATGCAGGTAAAAAGCTATGCTTTACAAGACCCACAAAAATGTACATCGGGTCGGATGGTAAAAAATATCAAAATATTGTTAGATTATTGTCAAACATAAAAAACATACTTTTCCATGTGGATATCTAGTGATTTTTTTGAAAATTTCAACAGTTCCAGATTGTACCACATGAGTAGGTAAACTGTTCCACAGTTGCACATTGCGAACGGAAAATGCATATTTACGGTAGTTCAACCTGCTACGCTGTTGGTAAAGTTTCGATTGGTGACCTCGCAGACGTGTGTTATGGGAAATATGAAACAAAAGACCGACAGGATTATTTGTTTGGTTAAGCACTGTCCAAATGAATATTAATGCTCCTCGTTTCCGTCTGTATTGAGCCGAATGCAAATTCAATGATTTAAGTCTTGTTTCGTATGGATAATTAAATAGTCCCAGGACGAGTTTTGTCGCTCTGCGCTGTGGAGTTTCTAATAGCAGAATATCCTTTCTCAACCAATGATCCCAAGCCGGTATAACATATTCAACATGAGGACGGATGTACGTTGAAATCAATTTGCAGGCAATATTGGGGTCAAACGAACCTAGGACTCTTCTAAGGAGACCCAAGTTGTTTTCAGCTTTGCAGGCAGCCAGTCGACGTTGCATTGAGTTTCCTAAGTCTGATTGGATAATCACGCCTAAATCTTTTTCGCAGGAGGCGGGTTTAATAACAGTGCGACCAAGATAATATTCTTTGCTCGACTTGCTGTTGAGAGACAATAGTCTGCATTTCGAAGCATTCAGGGGCATTTTCGTTGTCTATGGACCAAGTGTGAATCATATTGAGATCCAGTTTTAGGTTCTGCGTGTCGTCTGTGGAGTTTGTCTTGGGCCAAAACTTTGCGTCATCAGCGAAAATGAACACCGACGACTGCAATACAGTAGGCAAGTCGTTTATATATATTAAAAACAAAAGCGGTCCGAGGACTGATCCTTGTGGGACACCACGGGCAACTTAAATCGACTCCGATAGTTCGTTTTTGACTCTCATATACATCTTACGAGATATCAATCATTCTTTAACCCATGCATGGAGTTTACCCTGTACTCCGTAGGTGAGTAGTTTCGACGAGAGTATTTCGTGATTCACACGATCGAAGGCTTTTGAGAAATCGATATAAATTACGTCCACGGAGTGGCCGGCATCCAGTAGCTCAGACCAAGTTTCTTTTGCTAATAGCAAGTTTGTCAGACAGGATCGTTTTTTCCTGAATCCATGCTGTGCCTCGGAGATTAAATTAATAATCTCAAAGTGATTCCGTAAGGCATCAGCTATTATGGACTCCATTACTTTGGATAGCACTGGTAAAAACGCTTTCGGGCGATAGTTTAAAGGATCATTTCTTTTACCATCCTTGTAGATGGGACTAATCAGGGCAGTTTTCCAAGTTTCTGGTACAAAGCTCTGCTCGAACATCATCGTGAATACGTCAGATGTCGGTATTGCCAACTCGGAAGATAGATTGTGCAAAATGTTTGCGTGTATATTGTCTATACCGGGTGAGCCTGTTCTCTTCATCGTCATTAATTTTGTTTGAACAACGTTGGGGGGAAACTCCACCTCGTGAAGAATTGGCAGGCTGCAGCTGTTAGAGTTTAAAGGCTGTCCATGGGTCGACACTTGTGAGATAACTGATGCGAATTGTTGTCGGAAAACATTATCGCAATCTTTAAATGACGTCACTATTCCAGTACCAGAGGCCAGTGGAGGTATTCCCATTTTAACATTCCGGAGGTCGTTGACGTGTTTAGTCAAAAGACGACGGTGGAGATGGTTCGGCCATGTCTTCAGGATGGATCCTAGTTTGCCATTTAGTGGCGTCCGCAAGGTAAACCAAAAAGGGGACGGCCCAAGGAAACTTGGCGCAGAACGTTGGAACGCGAACTACATGCACAGGGATTCTCGGTGCAGACGTCAACGGAAGCAGCGGCAGACCGGAACCACTGGCGTGAAGTTGTCTTCGCCTCATGTGCCACTCGGCACGGAGAGGACTGAGTGAGTTACTGAGTGAGTGAGTGTTATATTATTCGTTGTTCCCATATTATTCTGTGGTTTTTCTGTAAAGCTATATGCTTTTTAGACCATTAATATTGAATTGAATTGAATTGAATTTCCTTATCAAATTCATATTTGGAACGGATATCTCCGTTTCAATCAATTGGGAAGAATACCATGTTGCTGTAATGGCGATAATGTCAGGTGAGTAGTGTGTACATATCTTGGTTAACTCAGCTAATTTATTTTGGGGTTGGTTTCTTCTACTAGCTTTCCATTCACGTTTGATATTATCGGTCATTTCGGTTGTCAAGACTGTTGGCTTTAAAGGGCTAGGACCTTGGCCTTTATAGTTGGCCGGCCGCGGTATCCTAAAAGCATCCACTAGTATGGCTTTTTTAATATCAATTATTTCGGCTAGGTATTTCCACTGTTTGTGATCGTGCTCAACTATTTCTTGAGAAGGTACATCAGCAGCTTCTTGCGGAATGCCTAGAGATAAAATACGTTTCGGATTATTACCTTCTATAGATTTATTCGACGACTTTCGCTCCCACCATGGTAGATGTGCATGGATACGATATGTAGACTCTTGAAGATAAGCATTTAAGATTACATTTTCCACGTCCTCCACAGATTGCAGCGTTATTCGTAAGAGGCGAGGATCATCTTTGTGAGGAGAATTCAGGTGGCGGTTCAGCCGAACTCGTGATGAGGGAGTAAATGCGGCCAGTTTCATCCGACTACAAAGTTTATACCACTCAACTAAGTCATGTTTTTGCTTAGCTTCAAACAGCATTTCCCGTGACTCGGTCACGTTGGTACATATAACACTAAGGTTTTCTACCCGCAGATTTTGGTTTATAATTTGAGTCCCTTCTCGTTTCCGTTCAGCTGAGGAGTCACTGATCCCGGAGAACACTTATTCGTTTTAGTCACCATCTACGCGGTTATCTGGGTAAATGTTGGCCTGCTCGAATATGATGGATTATCTACCGGCTCTTTGGCAGTAACCTCTAAGTCGGGTAACGATCGTGACTTTATGACGTTTTTTAACAGTTCATTTAGTTTATGTATACTGGATTCCATTTAGACGCGTCTCAATATCATATTCAGGGGTTTTCGTCGCCGAGGCTGACGGTGTTGATTTGGCCTTGCAAACCAGACAAACATAACAAACACCAGGGCAATTATCTCCATTAATAATCGATACCAAATCCGAGGTCAGCGATTTGTCGCATTTTGCATGCACTTTCAACAAACAAACGTAACACGTGACAGACCTCGCCTTAGGACTTACCGACTTTTGGCGAACCGTGCACATGCATCCCGGTGCGCTTTGTATCCTTTTCGGGGTCATCCGGTCAGGGTTGTGAGCAATGCTGTTCAGTGGTGTGTGCACAGGCAGTGTTTCTGTCGATCGATCGATAATGATTATCGTGAGCGCGACTAAAAGCGGTGTTTACTAATAAGAGCAAAATCAGAAATGTATCCGGGGATACGCTTTGGTAGTTTATCGCACGATGTTGAACATATAACCAGTCGCCTTGTGATAAGCGTAGCAATTCGAACGATAATTTGAGCACTGCTTTGATAGAGATTGATGTGATGACGCGATCAAAAAGCCTGTTGAAGCCACCTTTTGATATTCCCTTGGAACTTGTATTTGATTTTGGATTCAATGGGGGACCTGGCCGAGCTGCTGATATGTCCGTTTCACGTGATCGGTGGCACAGTCCGAAACGTTGATGTGGTGTTACATCGAATTATGAAGTGTCACCAGTCGACGTAATCAATATTTATGCCAATTCGGATTGTTCCATAGAGTTTTCTCACGAATTCTTTCCCACAATCGGGTATCCCACAAGGCAGCGGGGGTTTGGAGTCCATGTTTCCCTTCCCTTAGATGGACTGCCAACGGCTGATGAGCTCCATCTACTCGGAGCAAACTGATTTTAAGATACCACTCACCCGCCTTTGCCCCTTATCTTGTCATTATTACCAGTTTCGCCTGACTTGTATAAGCCACTCATGCAGATCAGGAGTCTGTTGTCAGAAGCTATTCGATACGCATGCCACGTAGGAGCATTTTTTAGATAGTAGGAGCTCAATCATGCCATCACCCCGGCTGTGAAAACCTTGGAATGCCTCTGTACAACCAGTCGTATTTAACGGTTTAATTTTATTTTCAACCTTGCCAATCTAACAAGTTTTAATCAATGTATTTTCTGCCTTCACTTGATGATGGCAAACAGCCCGAATGCGGTTTGGGAGTGTAAGTAGATGGGATGATTGCATTCAGATGGTTCATCAAAACGAGCCAGGAAGACTTATCGGGTGCATTTTGAGGACAGCTTGATCCATAGTCAGCAAAATCTTCAGACCAACGATTAGTTTGTTATGTCACGTGATAGTGATCTCTGCTTGAGATTGATTAAATTCGTTATTGATTTTTTTACTGCGGTTTTGGGTGTCTTTTAGAGATTGGTGCGAATACCGACAAAAGATATCATTCACTCTGTGTTTTGCCGAGAAAAATGGGAGCTTTAGTCAAGAGTTAAATTGGTTCAGAGCAGGGTCCGGCGTTATCTCAAGGTAATTCAAGGTAATTCAAGGTTTTTAATGGTCTAAAAAGCAACCAGCTTAACAACAACCATAGGATGGTAAAAATTGAAATGTGCGTATATAAACAAAATAAGGAATTAAACTAAACAGTATAAAAGTGTACGGGAAACGAATAATTCAATAAATATTCGTCTAATTTCGTTTTAAATTTATGCAAGCTAGTGAAGTGAGTAAGGGTAGAAGGTAAAATGTTCCAAGTAAAACAGACACGGACAGAATAAAAATACCTTCTACAGTTCAGGCGGAATGGGGTACGACCAGCACACATTCATGGGTCCGATAATTTCTCTTATCCCTTCGCGTGAATAAATGGTTCGGGGTATGGAATGTTTTGTAAAATAAGATAAGGTCTCCTTTGATTCGTCGATAAGGGAAGTCGAACAGATTCAGTTGAGCTATCCTTTCTTTATAAGGCTTGTTTTGAATGCTTAGAACTAGTTTTGTTGAGCGGTGATAGATTCGCTGCATAATGTCAACAGCCTCTTGAGTCACGGAGACCATGACTGCACACTGTATTCCATGAGTGGCCTCAAGTATGTATTCATGATCCTTGGGAATATCTTAAATGAAAATTTTCCAAATATCCGTTTGAGTAGATTTAGGTCACATGTTGCTTTTTTAAAGTCACTGATAGTTTGAAGTGAGGTTTTTAAACTGGAGCATTTTGTTTCCGAGACATTGTGCGTTTTGTGTAGATGCATTTCTTGGGTTGTTTTTCGCAACAAGGATGGGGTCTCTGGAAGGAGGCTAACGGAGTGCAGAATATCTCTTGCGACTCCTCCAAATTCGGCTTTGAAGGTTTTGTGCTTGTAAGGGGGCCTGATCATTTTGAGGTTGTAATGTTGGAATACATTGATCTATAGAGTCGGCTGCATTTTTTTCTCCCACGTCAACTACTCATTGATTGGTTGCGTTTCTATTGGACTTTGTGTTGCATCTTATCTGAAAGTTTTCCACAAAATTTGTGTGATATTTCGTTCTCTATTAGGAATCAAAATTATCAGAGTTTTATAAATTTAATATCAGCACCACAGTGATCCCCATCTACACATGGCTATTGTGTCGTTCATAGGCAAAGATACTAAAACCTCTAAGAAGAAATAAACTATTTTCGGTCGAGTATTCTATAAATATTGGCATCGGACTGAATTCTGAAAGCTAAATTGGATGTATACATGATAATAATAATAATAATCTGATAAACCACTGCTCGATTTGTTTCCATAATGTCATCAAAAGATATCAAACTTGCGCTGATTTAGTAAGAATCGTAGGAAAAAATAAAAGAGATATACGAGAAAAATGTAAAAAATGTGTCAGCTCAGTTTAGATGGCCTGAGTGGGAAGTCGACGCTCAAGGAACGGAAGCGAACGTTTTACAAAAGTTGTGGAATCCAGATGGTGAGTTCAATTTGGTTTGA
>JACCGJ010024697.1:0-14285 GCA_013407085.1 Atriophallophorus winterbourni
TTAGCCAATGCGTCGAGCCATACACTCTCACCTTCTCTTGCACCCCAATCCAGGCAAGCGCGCTCGTCCAACCCTAGCTAAACTAGAAGTGAGCCTTTTCAAGCCACTCTTCCATGTTAGTGGCTGACCGCCAGCCACTTTCCAGTCTGTACCAGCTGACGCATAAAGTGCTCGGCGTGGTTACCGTTCGGGTTTCATGCGCATGACGTGCCCCAACTAGCGGAGACGACGTCGGTTAATTGCTGTCTGAACTCTAGTGCCGTTGCTTCCTAAGACGCGGCGACTGACCTCAGAATTGCAAACGTGGTGTTGCCACCGTACGTGAGCAATCCTTCGCAGACAACGTTGGTCGAAGACCTGAAGCCTTCTAACATCTTCTGAGCGAACTGTCCAACATTCACTCCCGTATAGCAATACTGTCCTTACCGAGGTGGAATATATCCTTCCTTTAATTCCCAAGCTCAAATCACGTCTCTTGCAGAGGCACTTAAGTTTAGCGAATGCCAGTCTGACCTTAGCAATTCTAGACGTGATTTCATTCTCTATCCGACCCCAGCAACCACCAGACTTCCTAGGTATTTGAACTGCTCAACATGATCGAGAATCAGATCATTTATAGCCAAATTTGGCAGTTCATCAGACAAGTCCTGAAGGAGCACTTTACTCTTGCTTGGTGAGAAGTACAGCCCATACTTAGATGCCTCCATTGCCACCATATCCAAAGCTTGTTGGATAAATGTTAGGTCTTCGCCCAATAAGGCAATACCATCAGCATAGTCCAGGTCCATAACCCGCTCACCTGGTAGGAGCTCAACGCCACCCGTGGAGAAACTACTGAGAGCACTCCGGAGGACGTCCTCGATGGCGAAATTGAACAAGAACGGGGAGATTGAACAGCCTGAGGATCCTTTGACGAGCGTTGTGAACCTCCGTTGACTGCTCAGGGACGTGATGGGTCACGCTTTAGCCCATGGAGAGACCAAAACGGATTCCGCATATTCCATGAGGGTGTCTGGTATGCGTGTCCGTCCGTCAGTCAGTCAGTTCTCCGTGCCGGGTGGCACATGCGGCGAAGACAACTTCACGCCAGTGGTTCCGGTCTGTCGCTGCTTCCGTTGCTGTCTGCACCGTGAATCCTTGTGCATATAGTTCACGTTCCAACGTTCTGCGCCAAGTTTCCTTGGGCCGTCCCCTTTTCCGTTTACCTTGCGGATGCCAGTGCATGGCTACCTTCGTATGCGAACTGGGATCCATCCTGCAGACATGACCGAACCACGGATCTGTTGTCATCGTTTCCGTGGCAATGTAGGTTTTACGGGATAGGGTTGCTAGCCCTAAGCCCAACCCTCCTCCTTTCTCAGACGGGCTTGGGACCGTCCTTGGCGGAATTGATGTAGGTGTAGGAGCGAGGGAAGAGGCGGACGGTCAAAAGACCCGAATACCATTTTGAGGAGCCCTAAGTTGCGATTGGCGACTGATGATGCGAGGGAGAACATTGGGCTGAGTACCCAAGATCACTTTCAAACCAATACGCCGAGGTCCTTTTCTAGCATACTCACCGAAAGTTCGGTGTTCCCTAGCTTGTAACTAGGTTCGCCAGAGTGACGGATGCGGAGAGATCGACATTTTCGTGGGTTGAAAGGGAGCTGGTTCGACGTTGCCCAGTTATTAAGTGAGGTAAGATCGGCTTGCAGGTCATCACAATCATTCGAGGAAGAGAGGATGCGCCATAACTTGATATCATCTGCGAACATCAGAAACGGCGAGTTCACACATGCTCCAATGTCGTTGATGAACATCAAGAACAGACGCGGACCGAGTACAGAGCCCTGGGGTAATCCGCATTGTATTGAAAAACAATCGGAGAGCGATTGTCTAACACGAATGCGGAGTGTCCTAGAGCGAAGGAATTCGGCTAACCAAGACAAGAGTGGGTTACCAATTCCAAGTAGGCCAAGCTTTTGCAGTAAAATAGCATGGTTAACACGGTCAAAAGCTTTGGAGAAATCCAAGAATATAACGTCAACACCATGGCCCGCATCAACAGTCTTGGTCTAGCTGTCCCGCGCCAGAAGCAAGTTTGTTGTACAGGAGTGTCCGCGGCGAAACCCATGTTGTTCGATGGTGACAGCATTCGTGTTCTCCATAAAAGCCATCCAATCGTCGGATACAATAGATTCCATTTCTTTGGAAAGCACAGGGAGCAGAGTGACTGGGCGGTAATTTGCAGGATCACTGCGGTTTCCATTTTTATATATCGGGGTTATAATCCCCTGTTTCCAATCTTCGGGAACACGGGAGATATCGAACAGACGTTGGAAGTACATGGAAAGTGGTTCACAAAGTTGCACAGCAACCCTACGCAATGCTTTCGGTGTAATCCGGTCTACTCCAGGTGATGAATTTTCACGGAGCTGCATGATCGTTTTATATACACGTTCAGCGGTGAACAGAATACTAGAGAGTCTAGGTGGGGGTGGGGTAATACTCAACGAAGATGGTTGGCAATTCTGGAATACCGGCATGTAGTGATCCTTCAGTGCATTTGCGGCTTCCATAGAAGTCGATGTGGAGCCGCCTTCAATTTTCAGTGGGGGGATTCCAGTTTTCACTTTTCTTTTGTCATTTATATGATGGTATAGCAGTTTTCAGTTTTTCAGAAACCGTGCAGTTAACTTGTTATGGTAATCCAGCTTATCTTGACGCACTAGAGACGTACAGTGGTTGCGTAATTGTCGATATGCTTCCCAATTTCGCGCACACTCTTCCCATCGGAACTTACTCCAAGCAGCGTTTCTGCAGCAGATCCACTTACGAGTTCTACTACGAATGAAAGTACGTAGGATACGTCGTTTGTCTGTTTTGGAAGTCGATGATTGTTGCAGTAGACAGTGCCACTGGGAGACAAATCTGGACCAGGTGAGCTCAGGATCGCCATTTAACATGAAGTTGAAATTGTTAGCAGTGACAATTTCTTGAAACGCTTTGTAGTCCATGACTACCCGTACCAGGGGTACCTCCTTGTCAAGAAATTCGGCGTAAGAAACGAAAAAAATGTCAGGACGACGTGGTCGCTCTTCCCTAAGGGCGGTTCATGATGAATTTCTTCTACCATCAGTTCCTCGTTAGTCAGCACTAGATCGAGTAAAGATGAACAATCGCCACTCCGAAAGCGTGTAGCAACATTAACGTGGTTGTACAAAGGATGGCTGCTGATGAAATCATCCAGATCCGCAGCAAACGTATTTGGGCTGGGTTCGCCGACGACTTCGGGAGAGTTGTTCCTATGGGTAATGCTCCGGGAAGAGCACCTGCCACCGTTCGTCCAGCCCATGTTTGAAAACATTCACTGAAGCTGCCAAGACTAGCTCTGTGGGGATTGAGTTCCACGTGCACAATAGACTGAGTAATGTGAGCACGCTATCCACGCGGGTGGTGAACACTTGGAACTCTCTACCGAAAGGGCTCCTGTCTCTACCATCTGAACAACTATTCAAAAGCGCGTTTGATCAGCATTTGTTGAGACTGATGGACTTGAACCCCGGAGTGATATAGTGGTGTTCCTCTACTCTCAGGGTTTGCCTTGTCAGCAGAAGTCACCCATGTCTATTACTGTGATGAAGCTCAAACGGGATTTTATCCCTTCTGCTTTCGATTCAGAAGAAGAAGAAGAAGAAGAAGAAGAAGGAAGAGCGTTCTGGATTCCAGCCTGGTGTGCTGTTTCCTTAGCATCAATGTGCCCTCGTGTACCAAGATAATTCGACAAAAATCAAGCTTTATCTCACATTTCAAAGCTCTACAATCAGTTCAATAGTTTTATTCATTGTATTTTTATGTTATTCATTCTTGTTAGTAAATTGTACACTTCCATGTGTATGGATTTCATTCGCTAATACTGTGTCAAGGTCATGATAATATACTTTGAATTTCCCAGTTCAGTTCAGATCAGTTAAGTTAAGTTTGCACAGGACAGTAAGTGGCTAATGAGCCAATTGAGTTTCCAAAATTTCTTTTGGTGGAACGCTGCAAAGAAACCCCTACCACTGTCATAACATTTTTTTCACTTTTCGTCCGTATAAAATCATCGACGATCGCGATGACAAAATATTATCCGGATTGTATTCAGGGGTCACATCGTTGTAACCGATGCTGGAAATGAAGAAATCAGTTTCTCTTCATATTCACGGTAAGAAGTCAGTTGAAGAAGAATGATGTATAAAAAACAGAAATTCTACCTTTTACTTTCTTTACGAGATAACTCTTGAAATGTAATAAACCTAATGGTGATTAATAATTATGAGGAGAATTCAGAAAATAACTTGCCCCTGTTGCGGTCCATTAACTGCCTGAAACTCGCGACAGAACTGCAGATTATAAGTTCTAATCAAAGACTGTTCCAGAAATTTGTTACCATATGACTGAAAAAGTGTTTCCTGGAGTTCAGCTGACATCGCTTATTAGCAAGTTTATATGAATGGCCGCGGGTGCCCAGCTTGAGACCTAAGGTAAAGAAGTGGTTTATTCGAACGCCACTTAACTCGTTTAAGAACTTGAAAATATCAATTATGTCATTTCTTAAAAGACGTCGACTAAATGAGCATAGATCTAGACTTCATATGTACGGGATAGGGTGTCGCTCGCTGATCAACAATCATGCGATTTGCGAGCCGCCTTACGCTTTCAAGTCAAACAACGTCCTTCATGTAGTGAGGGCGTAACGCCTGGAGACAATATTATAGATGAGGCAGAAATAACGCCTATTAAATTTGCATAAATACACCATGATTTCTGATGGATAACAATGATTTCAGTCTATAAAATACATGGCTTGCAAGCTGAGCGCAGCGTTACATTAGTCCTTCCAGTTGAAGTCAGCCGTAACCAGTTTTCCCATATCCTCAACACACTCGTTGGCACTAACGCTTAGAGAATTTCCCGAAACATGGATCAAAATTTTATCAACTCATTTCTATGTCCGCAAAACTATTCAGAAGGATCGACTACGTGAGTTTACGTGACGCGCTTGGGTTAGTAAATTGGCAAATGCTTGATTATCACAACACGGAAACACATTGCACCACACTAACAAAAAGTCTCCAGTCACACATATATCGAAATTCGCGATTTGTTAATGAACGAAGGGTATGCAACTTTCGCTTTAAACTTCGTAGTCGCACGAAAAGGTTGATCAGCAAAGGAACTCTACTTGGTTTCAACACAGAAATAACAAGACTGATGCGTCATAGCAACAATTTTTTCGGAATTCGCAACAAAGTAAACATTTTAATCAAAGAAGACAAGCAAAATTACCATCGGTTTCTATCTTTGAGAATGGAGGGAAATCCTAAATTGCTTTATCGGATTGTCAATGCTCGATCGAGCGTGAAACCAAGGGTGTTTCCTGTTCTTACTGACGATGGATTAACAGTCCCAGCAAAGGAAACAGCTGATGCTCTCGCTCAATTTTATGCTAAAGTATATAGTCTGTTAAAGATTCAATCGACTGAAGAATTACCGCTATCAACAGTGACGCAACAGCTTACTGAGATCGAGATAGATCCAGTGATTATACAACGTCATTTGTGTCGAATGAACCCTCGGAAATTCCCCGGAGCGGATGGAATCACTCCGACTATATTAAAATTCTGTGAACAGCAGCTGTGTGAACCTTTGTGTGAATTGTTTGAACATTCTCTAATTGAAGGAGTGGTGCCAACAGAGTGGAAGACAGGGGTAATTCCACCAATCTACAAAAGCGTTAGACGTTCAAATCCGGCAAACTACCGTCCTGTCACCATACTTCCTGTGATATCCAAAGTTCTGGAGCGCATAGTGACGGAAAATATAGTTCATCACGTGGAATCACAAAATATGCTATCTTTAGCACAGCATGGTTTTCGTAAATCTCGATCATGCTTGACTAACTTGTTGACGGTTTTAAATGACTGGACCCAAGCGGTTGACGAAGGAGCTAGCATCCACGCTTGTTATCTAGATATGTCTAAAGCTTTTGACCAAGTTGATCAATTTCGATTAATACAAAAGCTGAAGCAGGTGGGTATCAGCGGACAGCTACTCATATGGCTTGAAAGTTACCTCAGTGTGCGTAAGGCGATCGTTCGAATCAACGGGGTACTATCACAGGCAATTGATGCCTCTAGTGGCGTCCCGCGAGGTTCAGTCCTCAGACCAGTACTCTTTTTGCTTACATCAACGACCTACCAGAGACGCTCGCATGCAAGGTGCTTCTTTTTGCTGATGACATTAAACTTTGGACGCGGATAAAAACAACTGCGGACTGTGTACAGCTGCAACGTGATCTAGATGCTCTACATGAATGGTCGGTACGGAATAATTTGCCATTTAATTTCCAAAAATGCAAGGTGTTGCAAATTGGTAAGCCATTTCAGTACCAATATTACTTTGGACAGACTATTTTGAGCTGGACAGAATCGGAAAGGGATCTTGGAGTCTGGGTATGTGACAGTCTGAAGAACAGCCTGCATTGTGAGGTTCTCTACAAGCGTGCTTTCAAGCTTCTAGGTATGCTACGACGGATTTTCAGAACCTTCTCGCCTAAAACGTTGCCCACCATCATGAAAGCCTATATATTTCCAACCATGAAGCATGCATCACAAGCTTGGACTCCTTGGTTAAAAAGATATACTGTTGCTTCACAAAATATACCATCGCGCAACCAAACTCGTAAGATGTTTCCGGAATCTAACGAACGAGAAACGATTGCAAAAACTGAAGCTCCCCACTCCCCTTCAAAGAAGCCTTCGAAGCGATGTGATACTAACATACAAAATATCAAATACCCCACATCATCCCTTAAAACATTTATTTGAGTACCGTGAGTCACGACATACACGCAGCCACTCAGCGACACTGCAAATTCCCCACTCCCGTATCAGCTGTCACCGATATTTTTATTGTGTACGTGTCTGTTTCCTTTGAAATTCCCACTCCAAAACTCTTGTCATCTCTCCCAGCATCGAAACTTTTATTCGAAATTTGGATACTTATTTGTTGCATAACTATTTGACGACACCTGCGTATTGACTCATGGTAACTACACAACTTGACTATACTTGACATTTCATGTTTAATTTATACCTATTTCCTGAACGAATATTTACTATGATATGGTATTTGTGAAGCTATGTGCTTTTTGTGACCATAAATTCTTGAATCTTGAATGTTGAATCTGTGTTTGATGGTGGGCCGTCCGTGAAATAAGTGAGAAACAGCCGAGGTTGAACTCGTCTATTAACACAATGATTGAAATAAAACCAAAAGCTCTTTACGGTAAACGATGAACACGTTAGGCGTTCGCAATCAACATCGATTTATTAATAATCGATATTGAATGATTAATGTTTTTTACGTCGTATGTGATGCGACAAACTTTCGCTGCTATGCAGCACCAGTGCTCACAAGATTTGACACTTATTATGATTAGCTTAGGGTCCCGGTTTATTACCCGCTCAAGATCACGTATCAAGCTAACCCTTCTGTTTATCCGATGAATCACACATCATTTACGCGAATGAAGTATTAACAGTTTAATTCGTGCGACAATTTATGAATGCATACAATGAATGGAAGAGGACCGATGGCCTCGAGGTATACCACTGATTGCGTAGGTTTGGTTAGACTATGTGGATAATACCTAAACTTTGAATGTCTTACCGAAGAGGAACGCTTTAATTCAAGTAAGTATACTACCCGTAGCATAAATCTAGGTTGAGTGTTACGACCGGCTTCACTTCGTCCAGCATTTTACCGACAGCATTTAAAAAACTACAAAGGTTGTTCTGAGAGGATCTACCCTTGAGAAATTCATGTATAGTTAAACTAAGTAGAGAATGCCGACTAAGATGATGACAGATGTTGTTTTTTTAATACTTTCAAAACGATGCTAGTTAGGCTGACGGGACTATGGTTACCCAGAGTTGACCTGTAACTACCATTGTGTTTTCGTAGTATGAAACAATTCGGTAGTCAACCAAGTTAAAACGAGTGCCCAAATTCTTTCTGGGGTGTGCTTGGAAACACTTGCCAATACCTGAATTACTTTGTGGGAAGCATAGGCGCGTGTAACTGTGAGTTGAAAATATGAAGGGGTCTGTTCATCGAAATGTGAGATAGCAAATGCACCTTGCATGTTCAATAAAAAAGACGATGTACAACAGCAAATTATAACACGAAATAAAATTTAAACAATGGACTCTTTTTGGTGTATCAAAAAGATTTTCACACTGTCTTTGTTGTTCATTAGTCAATAAAATTAGGGTTGTTTTAGGCGCAATGCTTCAGAAATAGCACCTGCGAACGTTCGTCCAGCCCAGGTTTCAACGCAGATACTGTAGATGCCGAGACTAGTTCTTCAGAAGTATGTTCCTGCAGATGTCGCTGCACATATGTCAGTAGAGTGCGTTTTGAATCTAGCCTAGTAAGCTGCTTACTTTGCTTCGTGCTATGCCAACCACAGTAGAGAACCGAACGCAGTCCCCAAATTTGTGACAGTCTAATCCGATGAAATCTTTGAAGTTTTCGATGAGATAACCTCTGAGCGACTCCTACTTAACAATTAAAATCTGAAAGCTTATAGGCGATTTTCATAGTTGAATAATACCATGCGTTCGTGGATGCATGTTCATCTTCTGAATGCAATATATCCTTCTAGTAATATGGCAACAAGTTGAAATAAGGTGTTCCAGATGCTTTGCATAGAAATTACAGTACCTAAGATTTTCTGAGTATGATCGCTGAGCACAATCGACAATTGCGATTGGAAAGCTTGTTCATCATCCCGAATGAAGCTGATAAATTTGTTTAACAGTCATGTAAATTGTGCCCAAGAATCAACTGTGTTGGTAGCCTTGCGAAACTCAGATGCCATTGCCTTTTGTTTCATCCACACTCTAGTCCTGCTTCGTAGTAAAAATTTATTACGTTGAGACGTTTTCTTCAAAACAATCATTGAATGTTTCTTCAATATAGATTTTATGTGCTGTAAGAGAGAACGCCAATGACTATCCGGATCAAACTAATTCAGTTGTGAGAAACTAGTGCTTTGTAACTCGGCACACAGAGCACGGTATTTCATCATTCTGACGCATTCCGTTCCGTCTTTGCTGCGCATAGCACTACAAACGTATTCAAATTCTAGGACAACGTTATCGCTTCGTCCGATTGGCGGTTTATAAACGATATTCTCTACAGCTGTAGGATCTGATGCAAGTATTAATTACAAGATAGACGGCTGGTCGATCCTCTCATACGAGTAAATCCATAAACGAGGTTATAAAGGGGTGCTTAATCCGAGACGGCTCAAAGTTCGTATTCAAGTGTCTCTGATGGAAGATCATTCCTGCTATAGAGCTGGGGAAATTTAAAATATCCCATTATCAACATTTCAGTATTGTACCGCGTTGTTGCATAGCGCAAAGCATTGATCAGTTTTATTGTTTAGGTCCAGAGTTGCTGTTGGAGAACGATAGATCACTCCAGTAATGCATTGGTTTCCTGAAATAAGAGTCACAGAGCACCGAGGTTTGTCAGTTATATTGAGGGTCTGGTCGTTCATAGATCTACAGATACATAATTGCTTGAAGTAGATTGCTGCTCCTCTACCATCACCTAAACTGTCAATCCGAAATAGAGACATACTGGGCAAAGAGAGTTCATTATCAGACAATAAGGCTTTGAACCACGTTTCTGTTATTACAACTATGTCAGGAGCCGTTCCATTAAAATCTTGGACAATTCGATTAATTTGTTGAAAAGGCTGTTTGCGTTTGCATAGAAGCCCTAAATCGCATTTTTCGTGATTAATGACAGAGTGTAAACTGAAGATATTGGTCCGGCTTCTCTTGAGTCGGACTTAACAAGTAATGATTAATCATGTTGTATGTGATAAGGCATTAAACAGTGTGATGCCGGATCCCTCGGAATAGTCGGTGCCTGAGATGATAAAACATGTGAGCCATTTATTGCTCAGTGACTGATTGAATCCACAAATAGGTTTCGGTGTGAATTGCTCATTTCGCCTCGATTTGAGCCGGACCTACTTCGTTTTTTGATGCATTGATTTCTTCCATTTGTATGAAAACGCTGCTATCCGCTCTATCCAGACGGGGGTGTTTGACTAATGACATTGGATTTGGGTGAGCTAAGGGTAACATCATTGGGTAACGTTTGCTTTCCTTTTTCCATTCCGACCTCACGAGTTCGGCCATAGCGCTGGTCAAGAACGTAATCTTCAGAGGTTTCGGTCCATCTTCTTTATATTTTGGCGGAAAAGGAACTCGAAATGTGTCCACAACAACGGCATTAGGAAAATCCAGAGAACACGCAATGTAGTGCCATTGCTTGACGTCATGCTCTACGGTTTTCTGATTCGATGCTCTAGAAGTATTTCCTGATACACCATGTAGAACTATACTTCGTGATACCGTTTTTACCCTGGCTTTCAAGTTACCCTTCCCTTCCCAACATGGTACATCGGTATATATGCGGCAGTTTGAGTCGTGATGTGTCTTGATCAGGTATGCATTCAGAAATACGTTCTCGTAGTCAGTCTCGTATTTCAGTGTTACCTTGAGCAAGCGAGGTCGAGAAATATGAGCTGAAGTTAAGTGGCGAATTAGACGGGTCACATATTCTGCGATTACATGTTCAATTTGCATTTGATTGCAAGGTTGATTCCATTCCTTGACGTCGTATTTCTGTTTTCAATCAAACAGGCTTTCTTGGGACTCGCTAACGTTCGTATATATCACGCTCAGCGCGTATAGGTAGTTCTTTTTGCATACCGGAAAGTAAGATTTTTCGAATTTAAAGCATTTAGGGTTTAACTTTGTGAGTCGGGTACAGCTGAGATCAAACTTGAGAGCATATCTCTGTAAGACTTTCCTACTTCCGTGGTCGTTTTAACTGATTCCAAAACGTGATTAACCCTGCTTTTTTCTATTTTGGCGCACGAATAGCTTAATCTCAGATTCCTTCAGCTGTGGCTCCGAAATCGTTGTATTATTGTGATGGTTCACATCAGTGATCACTTGCGTACTCACGTGATTCACCTATCTTTCTCCACGCGGCAAAGTCAGAACTCGAAACTGGCCATTCTATTTCCTAATTTGGCTTCAAAATTATCAGCATGTGCAAGGATTTTCCTCTGCAACGAACACAGACACAGCAGGCGCCTGGAACCTTTGCATTATTTATTAATGCTATCGAATCAGGTCCTAAATTGCGATCATATTCACCGTGGATTTTACCCATACACTTAAAACAAATTATGACTTTACTTGCTATGGGACTCACCGATTGTTCACATGATTCGCACGTAACCTCGGCACAATTTTGCGTGTCGTGATTCGTACTATCAGCTGTGCCGGCCGTGACCATTGTTGCGTTCACATTGAGGTCAAGTTGGTTCCATACCGCTGTCACAGCTTGATCGATCAGTTTTTTGGTCTGTATTTCGGATCTAGTGATACTGTCTATCATGTTATTAGACTGAAGTGGTTTGGAGTCAGAATGATCATCACGAGTCCAGGATTCAGCTACAAGTGGGTTGTTTGGCTGAGTGGTTGGCGTTTGATCGACAGGTTGATGTGGCTGCTTTGGAACTCGTGATTTCTTTATTTAGCAAAAATCCACTATAACCACACAATATAGAATACAGAAACAAGTATATAAATGCGTACTTTAACGCGATCTTTGCAATAACAGCAAAAATTGTAGATTTGTTAGCGATGGGAAAAAGATTGCGTGTGTAAGCGAACTGCGATATTTACGCCGATATGGCAACTTTTCTGTTAATCCGTTGACAAGACCAAAATGAATAAATTCCGATAGATATGTTGGAAAGTAGCTTAGAATTCTTAGAATGAGATATATCCGAGCAGATTCGGCGTAGATATGACTAGAAGTGTCAAAGCAAAATAAAATGCGACCGCACAGCAGAATAGTAGTATAGTGGATAATGTACTACATGTAATCGCTGCGAAGCTGTACAACACTGTGCTTGATTTTTTAACTGAGGTTCTCCTGGAGAACTATGTCGATAGTAAGAAATGCTTACAAGGGCTTTACACTCCGACGTTTATTAAGAAGAAGAATCAAAATTCCACGTTGACCACGTTGATATTTAAAAGGTGTATTTAAAACGCTCCGAATTAATATCATCACGGTTTTTCGCTATTTCTTGAATTAACTGTAAAATAGAATAATAATTTAATTATTGATATTTGTTGCTGATTTATTACGCTAATGATAAATTCAGCTTGTATTTTTCTAGTGATCTATCATTAATCATACCTTTAAACGATAGACATGAATACAAAAAATACCTGCCTCAACGGCAAATGTGGAAAAATGGTGGCTAATGGAATTGAGTGCACAGCTTGCAAGCGTTGGACTCACCCTACCTGTTCAGGTATACATGAATCTCACTACGGGATTTATGCAAATTAGCGCTGGTTGCAGTGGTATTGTATCAACTGTCATAAGACTGCTACCGTCGCCGCTTGCCAAAAGCCAAATAATAGTGTGACTTCGCCAAGCTCGTCAGATTTTGTACCCACCTAAACGTATGCATCTGTTGTGAGGGCGAATATAAGTTCTGAGACTACAGCAGGCAAGGCTATAGCTCACAATCTAGCCAATTACAACGTCCTTCTAAGCAAGCTACCTCTCCTAATGTGGTAAATGGAGACAGATCTTCAAAAAAGCGTGCAAACAAGAAGGTGGAAAAATTGCATCCAACGAGAATGTAGACATAGTTAGCCAGTTACCTCGTCCTCCAAATCAAGCTTCCTCTCCGAAGGTGGTCAACTTTGCCGGAACTCAGAAAAGGCGTATCGAAAACAGTAAAACCACTACTCAAAGGAAGCAACATAGAAATGTTGCTAGCTCACCCGAACTGGATCCTATTATCCAGGAATTAAACAGTTTGCGTAAGCAATTTTAGACACTGCGCGGCACTTCTTCTTCTTCAAAACTAGAACCCGAAATGTACTAGTTTTTAACTGAGCGGAGCCTCTCATTATGGAATCAAAAAGTCGAAGAGATTTTGATGGCAGATGTATTAGCGATCTTATCCGGATGGTAGATCTGAGGCCTTTTACTCCCACGGTGCGAGTTCACCATGTAGGGAGATGGAAGATGGATAACCGCCCTAGGCCAGTCCTGGTAGAATTCAAATACCAGGTGGATCGGGATGCGTTACTGTCTAGGGATGAATACATCGCCAGAACAACTCTAGGCAAGCTTCAGGTCAAGCCGGACAACCCTCCCTCTCACCTTAGACAAAACTATTCTGCATCAAATTGGAGAAACGTAACTTTAAGAACATGTGCTGTCCGTAAGTCCGATGCAAATGGAAGCGCTAGTAAATCCGTTACGACCTCACCGAACAGCACATCGCCACGAGTCTTGCTATCCGGATTAGATGACGTTAACGGGCTTATCGTTAATGAAAATGGGAGCCAAGCAGACGTCTCCAGTTGTTGCTCTTCGATGGATGCGGCCTCAATCCTGAGATAACGGTCCGTAACATACATGCAAGAGGCTGTTGAACCGGATACTCCTGCTTTATGATGCACGCCAAAAACGTGTACCTCCCTCGGGTGCTTCGACCGAGGGCCAAGCAGGATTAGATTCAAAAGCACGCGAAACCAGCTATTCCGTTTTGTACGCTAATTTTTGCAGCATAAGGAATAAGTGGGCTGACCTCTCTCTTCGTGTGGCTGAGTTGCACTTCAGGGTTATAGCGCTCTCTGAGATCTGGCTGTCCGCGCTTGATGATGTGTCAATAAACACCAGCGAGCAGTATCTCGTAATTAGATGCGATACACCTGGCGATAGAAGAGGCGGTGGCGTTGCACCCCTCTTAGAGTATGGCTTGCACAATACGGTAACGGGTATATTCCTAACCGGTGAAAACTTACAAGTTGTTACGACTATTCTGACTTCCTACAACTCATCCCTCGCAATTGCTTGTGTCTACGTCATACCCAGTGCATTCCAACAGGAGATTACACCGCTAATTGAGACACTTGACGGTTTGTTTCAATTAGCTCCCAGCCTACTCATCTTAGGTGATTTCAACCTCCCAGACATAAATTTGGCCGTCCTTGTAGGTTTAGACACAAAGCAATCCGAAATGTTTCTCGAATGGCTCCATGATCATGCGCTGCATCACCATGTGAGTGATCCTACGAAATTTCGTAATGGATGTGCTCCATCCACTCTCGACCTGGTGTTGTCGT
>JACCGJ010024698.1:0-25169 GCA_013407085.1 Atriophallophorus winterbourni
TACAACACCCTTCTTCCAGGCTTGTGGAATGGTAGCCGAGTCCAAACAACGTTGAAAGTAAGTCGCCAGTAAAGGAGATATATGTGTTGCAGCTACTTTCAGGATTTTGGGATGGGTGCCGTCAAGTCCTGACGAGGAGTACTGTCGCAGACACAGAATCTTCCGATGAACTGCCTCAGGGGTGAACTTTATTTCCGGCATCTCTTGCACGTCGCGCGAGGGAAAAGAAAAGTGGGTAAGTTTCGCGGGATATGTAGGGTTAAAAATAAGAGCGTATTGTTGCGACAGCACAGTTGCAGCTTCCAAGGCGGTCGATGTGAGGCCGTGTGCGCTGACTAGGGATGGAATTCCTAGTTTGACCACGCGTCTTTGGTTCACAAGGTGGAACAAGCTTTTTGGGTTCTACATAAACTTGTTGGATATATGCAATTCATATTGGGTCTTGTCTTGGCGGCTGAGGTATGTACAATAGTTTCGCAATGACCTGTAGTTTTCCCAGTCATTTTTGTTTCTTCCTGTCCGATAACATCGCCATGTCAGGTTTCGCTGTGCTATGGCTTTCTTCGTTCGGCTGCGAAACAAGGTCTCCACAAAATGTAGGACAATTGAAGTCTCCCATTATTAGGATGTGGGAAAATCGTTTGTTCAGAGCGTGCCGAAGTGAAGAGATAAGGAAGGAATCAAGCTGTGCATGGCTACTGGGTGGTCTATAAACAACCGCAATCAGGAGAAGACTGTCTTGTTTGAGTGATATTTGGCACCATAGAACATCAGAGTCACGTAACGCAGGGTCGCTTAATGGTTCGCAACGAAGTGATTCATGATAATAGAGCAGGACACCACCTCCCCTTGTTGCACGATCCCGTCGAAGTAAAGACATATTGGGGAGGGTAAGTTCCGCATCATGAACTGCGCTTGATAACCACGTCTCAGTAACGGCTATTAGGTCCCATGAGCACAGGGAATGGCGGTAACGGAGTTCCGGGAGTTTGTTCAGGAAACCAGCAGCATTTGTGTAACAGCATGAAACGCTGCGTGATTGTAGAGTATGCAGTGTGGTGATAGGGTGTGCAGTTATTCCGCCGATCACACTGAAACCGGCTGCGGGGAGTTTTTTGAAGCGGTCGTGTGAAGTTCGTCAGCAGACTGATTTGTGCTGGGTATGACTGATGGTTGCGGACGAGATCTTGGTTTGTCAACTGCGGAGCGAAGACGGACCTCTGTAGGTGCAAAGCGTTTGTTATCATACCACAAGCGCAAGGCAGTATTAACCATATCTTCGGATTGGAAGATAATTTTCAGAATACGAGGGGCATTACCCTTGTAGCTGGAGGACGTGGGAAGGCGTTTCACGGCAGTCGTCAAAGTTCCGTGAATTTTGCTGAGTTCTTGGATGTAGCGCCACTGAGAACAGTCGTGTAGAGTGTTCTTAGCTAAGTCATCATCTTTAAGTTCAGGCACACCGTGGACAAAAATGCTGCGTTAATCGTTCGCCGATTTCCAATCGTAGCCTTCTTGCTTTTGCATCTGCCTCTGAGGCCAAGGAACGTCTGGAAAAATACGAACAGGCAAATTTGTATTTCGGAGAAGGTGGGCCGAGAGCAAGACCTCTTCAACCTTCTCCGGGGAGTCAAGGGTGATTCTGAGTAGACGTGGGGCATCCGCGTTGCACAGGACAGTAAGTGGCGAACGAGCCAATCGAGCGTCCAGAATTTATTTCGGTGGAAAGCTGCAGAGAAGCAACCACCACTGCCAAAGCGTTTATTCTTATTGTGGTTTGGATATCCTCGACGATCGCGATGCCAAGGGATTATCCGGGTTGTATTTAGGAAGCACCACGTACTGAATGATGCTGGAAAGATAAGAATACATTTCTCCTCACCAGTACGGTGAGAGGTCAGCTAAAGAAGAGTTGTGTATTAAACAAACAGAACTTTAGCATTTACTTACTTACCAAACAACGATAAAAATGGTGAACAACCTAATCTTGCATAACAATTAGGGGGAGAATTCAGGAAAAAGCTTACCCCAGATGCGGTCCAAACCCTGCTTAAAACTTGCGACAGAACTGCAGGATATAAGTTCTTCTGGAAGCTGGTTCCAGAAATTTACCACCCTGAGGCTGAAAAAGTTTTTCCTGGAGTCTAGTCTACATCGCTCCTTAGCAAGTTTGAGTGAATGGCCCCGGGTGCCCAGCTCAGGACTTAAGGCAAAGAAGTCGGTCATGCTAACGCCACCTAACCCCTTCAAGATCTTAAAGGTTTCAATTAAGTCACCTCTCAAACGACGGCGCGTAAGTGAAAAAAGATCTAGGGACTTTAGGCGTGCAGCGTAAGGTTTCCCTCGCTGACCCTCAATCATGCGAGTTGCGAGACGCTGTACGCTTTCGAGTCGAACGATGTCCTTCTTGTAGTAAGAGCACCACGCCTGGACACAATATTCTAAATGCGGCCTAACTAATGCCTTGTAAAGGGGCAGGAATACCTCGGGTCTTCTGCTGGATAACACGGATCTCAGCCGAAAGAGGACTTTGCGAGCACGTTGAGCTGCAGCGGCGCATTGGTCCTCCCATTTGAAGTCCGTCCTAACCAGTACTCCTAAATCCTTAACACGCTGTGTGGCGCTTACAGTGAGAGAATTGCCCGACACCTGAACTGAAATCTTATCAACCAGTGCTGACAAGAGTTGGCTCTTATTAAGATTAAGTGGGAGGTCCCACTGGTGTGACCAGTTTATGACCCGTTCAAGGTCGTGCATCAAGGTATCTTCGTCCGTTGATCCGATGAATTTCACATCATCCGCAAAAATGAAGCATGGGCACTTCAATGCAGAGGACAAGTCATCGATGAAAATCAGGAATAGAAGAGGACCAAGTACCGAACCTTAGGGTACACCACTGATCACGTCGGTTTCATTCGACAGCGTAGATCCTACCCTAACTCGGAATGTCCTACCTGTTAGGAAGGCCTTTATCCAAGCAAGTAGACTACCCCGAATGCCTTTTGCTGCTAGCTTAATCTCGGCTGTTTACGGAATCAAAAGCCCTGCTGAAGTCTAGGTAGAGGGCTTCGACAGGCTTCCCTTCATCCATCCTTTTAGTGGCAGTATTGAGAAAACTAAGAAGGTTTGTCAGGCAGGATCTACCCTTAAGAAATCCATGCTGAGTTACACTCAGTAGAGAATGCCGACAAAGATGTTGACAGATTTTGTCACGCAGCAGTTTCTCCATCACTTTCGAGGCGATGCTAGTCAGGCTGACAGGTCTATAGTTACCAACAGTTGAGCTGCAACCACCCTTGTGTACTGGCACGATTATAGCTTCTTTCCACTCACTAGGAACCACTCCCATGTTCAAGCATGAATTGAAGAGCTTGCATAAGGGTTCTGTAAGCACTGGGGCAAGATTCTTTAGCATAATCGAGTGGATACCGTCTGGTCCCTCCGCTTTGTTGACGCGAACATGGATAAGTGCTTCATACACCTCGGATTCCATGAAGGACAACTCATCTAGTGCAGGAGCGCCAGGCAGAAGATTAAACGAGCTAGACGGAGCAATTAACGAATTATCACGTCTTTGAACGCCACTGAAGAACCTAGAGAAGGCACTCGCCTTAGACAGGTCGGTATCGGCTACTTTTCCGTCCTCCAGATTTAAATCTCCAATGTTTTTCCTGGTTTTTCCTTTCGATTGAGCGTAGCTATAAAATCTTTTGGGATTGGATTTAGCATCCCTAGCTAAGGATAACTCAAACTCCTGTTTGAGCAAACGCTGTATTTTAACACAAGAGTTCCGAGCGTTTTTGTATCGGACCCAAGAACCAGAAGTAAGAGATAGCTTATGTTGTCGCCATAAACGATCTCGTTTTCGGGTAGACCGACGAACTCGAGGAGTCCACCAGGGCGGCCTATGATGCTTTTTCACGACTTGCAGCGGAGCGTGCTTGTCTTGTAACTCCTTAAGATATTTACAAATTCTATCCCAGTTTTCACTTACATTAAAATCGTTAGAGAACTGAAAGAAAGAATTTGAAGTCTGTAGAAGAAAATCCCAGTCTACAAGCCTAAAATTTCGTCTAGGGCGAGCAGTAGGTTTGTGAAACCGCAGTACCGCTTCGAAGCTTATCATTACGTGATCGCTTTTGCCGAAAGGTGGTAGGTATTTTAAGAATCTAACGGCTTCGGGCTGGGACGACAATACTAGGTCGAGAGTGGATGGAGTACATCCATTACGAAACCTCGTAGGATCACTCACATGCTGATGCAGCGCATGATCATGGAGCCATTCGAGAAACATTTCGGCTTGCTTGGTGACTAAACCTACAGAGACGGCCCAATTTATGTCCGGGAGGTTGAAATCACCTAAGATGAGTACGCTGGAAGCTGATTGAAACAACCTGTCGAGCGTCTCAATCAGCTGTGTGATCTCCTGCTGGGCTGCACTGGGTGTGACGTAGACACAAGCAATTGCGAGGGCTGACTTGTAGCAAGTCAGGATACTCGTAACAACTTGGACGTTTTCACTGGTTAGGGATATACCTGTTTCTGTATTGTGCAAGCCATACTCTAGGAAAAGAGCAACGCCACCGCCTCTCCTGTCGCCAGGTCTATCGCATCTAATGACGAGATACTGCTCGCTGATGTTTGTTGGCACATCGTCAAGCGCGGACAGCCATGTCTCAGAAAGCGCTATAACCCGGGGTGCAACTCAGCCACCCGAAGAGAGAGGTCAGCCCACTTATTCCTTATGCTGCACACATTAGCGTACAGCACTGGGGCGCTGGTTTTGCGTGCTTCTGAAACTAACCCTGATTGGCCCTCGGTCGAAGCACCCGAGGGAGGTGCACGTTTTTTGGCGTGCTACTTAAAGCAGGAGTATCTGGTTCAACAACCTCTTGCATGGATGTTACGGACCGTTGACTGAAGATTGAGGCCGCCTCTATAGAAGAGCAACAACTAGAGAAATTTGCTTGGCTCCCATCTTCATTTTTGATAAGCGCGTCAACGTCGTATAATCCGGACAGCCAGACTCGTAGCGATGAGCTTTTCGGTAAGATCCTAACGGCTTCACTAGCGCTACGGTTTGCATCAGGCTTACGGATAGCAGATGTCCTTAAAGCGAGGTTTCTCCTATGTGGAGCGGAAGGGTTTTGTCTAATATGAGATGGAGGGTTGCCTTGCTTAACCTGAAGCTTGTCTAGAGTTGTTGTGGCGATGTATTCAGCCCTAGACAATAACGCATCCCGATCCGCCTGGTATTTGAATTCTACCAGTATTGGCCTAGGGCGGTTATCCATCTTCCATCGCCCTACACGGTGAACTCGCACCGTGGGAGTAGAAGACTTCAGACCTACCATCCAGATAAGATCGCTAATACATCTGCGATCAAAATCTCTTCGACTTTTTGATTATCTAATAAAAGGCTCCGCTAGATTAAAAGCTAGAACATTTCGGGTTCTAGTTTTTGAAGAATAATAAGAAGTGCCGTTAAGTGACTCAACTTGCTTACGCAAACCGTTTAATTATTGGATAATTTTATCCAGCTCGGGTGAGCCAGCAACACTTCCATGTTGCTTCCGTTGAGTATGGGCTTTACCTTGCTTGGTACGTTTTTTCGGAGTTTGGGCTACGTTTACGACCTTCGGAGAGGAAGCTTGCTTTAAACGACTGGGTAACTGGATAGCTACGTCTACATTATCAGGGGATGCCCTTTTTTCCGCCTTTTTGATAGCACGCTTTCTTGAAGTCCTGGCTCTATGTACCACCTTAGGAGAGGTAGCTTGCTTGGAATAACATTGCAGCCGGCTAGATTTGTGCTCTATAGCGTTGCCTGCTGTAGTCTCAGAACTTATATTTGCTCTCACCACAGATGCATACGATTGGGCGGCTGCAAAATCTGACGAGCTTCGCGACGTCACTCTATTTCTTGGCTTTAGGCAAGCGGCGTCAGTGGCAGCCTCGTGACAGCCGGAACAATACCACTGCAACCAGCGGTATTTTGCATAAATCCCGTAGTGAGATTTATGTATGCCTGAGCAGCTAGGGTGAGCCCAACGCTTGCAAGCTGTGCACTCGATGCCCTTAGCCACCATTTTGCCACATTTTCCGTTGAGGCAGGTATTTTTGAATTCATATCTATCGGTAAAAGGTGATTAATGATAGTTCAGTAGAAAAATACAAGGTGATTTTATTACTGGCGTAATTAATCAGAAAAATATCAATAATATAGTAAAATAGTTATTCTATTTTACTGCAAATTCAAGGAATAGCAAAAATTCGTAATGATATTTATCGGAGCGGGGGAAATACAATCAAGTTGAACGTACTTTCGAGAAACTAAAACTTAGTATAGTAAGAACAACCATTCCGAAAACAGATTATCATCTTTCTTATCTGTACAATTTTGAAACTTTTTTAAAACCAATTTTGTTCGATTAATTGAATGAGCTATCGTTATTTTGCGAACACACCTCAATCTACATGAACAGCCATTTTTACAGAAATCGGACTGTTGACAGAAACAATATGCTTAGAAAATTAGTGATAAAATCCGCGATCTGATCCGCACAAATACTGCATAACAAAAATAACGGAAACGAAACGGAGGGTCAGTATCATTTCAAGTTCAAGTTCAAGTTGCACAGGGCTGAAGGTGGCTAAAAGCCAATCACGCGACCAGATTTCGTTTAACGGTATGCGGTTGTGCACCAGCCACTTTGATATCGAGTATACAGTTCGTACGTTTCACACGTTCTTGTTTCCGGATATCTGGAAAGTAAGGTAGGCGTTCTCTTCACCAGTTCGGTGAGAGGTCATCTATTCATAAAACAATGCAACAATATGCGTGAACATTTTATAATTTATGAAATCACCAGCCTATTCGAGGCAAAGTGAAGCTAAGGTGCTGTTAGGTTGCTCAGGCCTAGACTTATGTGAGATAAAAAATGTTACAATACGTTTTCTGTTGTTTTTACGCTTTTTATTAGACAATGTGCGGAAATATGGTAGGCTATTTAGCTTCTAATTCCCTTTTAAATCTCAACACATTTTAAAGGTTTACTATACAATCTTAGAGCTTATTCCAGAAATTGACCACGCAATTGCTGAAAAAGTGCTTACGTGCCAGCAACCTGGACCTACTCTTAATAAGTTTCATAGAATTACCCCTGATGGCCGCTTTAAGGACAAGTTTAAGAATTTCAGTAAAATATCGTAGGCTTCTATTAGGTCACCTCTTAGCCGCTGTCTCCTTAGTGAGGACAGATTGAGGTCCTTGCGTCTCGCCTGATAGGTTATACCAGTCTGACCCCCAACCATCCAAGCCGAAAGGCACTGGACCCTTTCGAGATATGCTATATCTCTTTTTTAAGAACGGTACCAAGATTAAACGCAGTAATAAATAGTGAGGCCGCACGACTACTTTGTATAAAGGAATGAAGGTTGAAGGTTTTCAGCATGACAGCGCTGAGCGCTGTCTGAACAATCATCTGCAAGCCTTGTTTGCAGCTTCGGCTCATCGAGTAGCCCACTTAAAATCTATTGATATATTAATACAGAGATCCTTCACTTTCTGGGCATAAGCTATTCTGATAGTTCCTTCGCCGACTTCTAGGTGGGTTGTCGCTAAATCAGTAGTCAGAACGCAGTTTTTTCTCAAGTTTAGTGGTAAGTCCCATGTTTTTGTCCACTCGATTACTTTTTCTAAACTAGAGATAAGCGTATCCCTACTGTTGGTTCAGAATGTAACGTGAACTTGAGCAGGCTGCCAGGTCGTTTACAAAAATAAGAAAAAGTAGTGGACGAAGCTCTGAGCCTTGAGGCACTTCACTGAGCATCAGTGATTCCTTCGAGCACACCCCTGAAATTCTAACATAGTTAGTGCGATTACTTAAGAAGCGGTCTAACCATCGATGTAGTTCACTTGTGACGCCACAAATCCTTATTTTGTGCAGAAGGTACCTATGGTTCACTGAGTCGAGGGCCTTTTGAAAATCAAGATAGCATACTTCGACTACTCTTCCTCCACCGAGCCGTAATGTCACTTCATCTAGAAAGCTTAGAGGATTTGTTAGGCAGGACCTTCCTTTCCAGAATCCATGCAGATCATTATCAATATCATTATCACAAGGCGGTAGACGACCAAGTCAAAACGAGTTCCGAGTTATTTTGGAGGTTTGCTTGAAAATATCCGCCACCACCAGGATTGATTCGCAGGGAGCTCAATGGTGTGTACCTCAGAATGTAAGATGTGAGAGGTCTCATCACCGTATGGTGAGAGCGTAAATGCATGTTGCATGTCTATTTTAATTAGAAGAATATTGACAGCATTTAATTTCATCAAAAGGGGAAAAATAGAAACAAGAACGCTTTCTTATTTTTCAAAATATTATCACAACATTTTTGCTGTTAAATATGGGGAGATTTACCCATGATGCTAGTGCTACGAAAAAGCACTTACCACCGATCGTCCAGCCCATGTATAAATACATTTACCAGAGCTGCCGACAATAATTCCGCGTGTGGTGAGTTCCACGCGTTCACTACAAGGATGTTAAAGAACTGCGTTCTTTATTCCAGCATGGTGTGCTGTTTATTTTGCTTGAGACTTTGCCCTGGTGTACCAAAGAAAGGACAGAACCGAAACATGTCATCGATTATGAGACACCTCAATCTTTGACAACTTTTAAGGTTTCTGTATGTATCCCTCCTGAGCGAGAAAAGTCATAAAGCTAAGAGACGATTTCCGTAGTTGGTGCATGCCAATCCCTCGATCACGCGAGCGACTAGTTTCTGTAGTTTTATTAGCCGCACTATTTCCTTATTGTAATACGGCCTCCAAGCCTAAATACAATATTCTAGATGCGGTCCTAACATTCTCTTGTGGAGGATTAACAGCACCTTAGCTTTTTTGCATCTAAGATCTCAACGTAATCGACTATTTCCCTCCTGTCTCTATGAGCAGCAGCAGCACATTGGTCGGTCCAATTTAACCCTTTCATGCCTGGAATATTTTCTAACCCGGAATAAGATATTTGTTCTTCGGAAACGAGTTGCCCAGGGATGAAATATCACAAATAATATAAAAAGTTTGTGATATTCACATAATTGAAAAAATAACAAAATGTAACCAATTGGTTACATCCGGCATAAGTCACCAGTGTACGATTTTGGTGACTTCTGCCCGATGTAACATAAAGGTTACATCTATTTAAACGCAACGCATTTCGAAGATTTTCTCATTAATTCCAATTTTTTTACATAATGTCTTTGTAGGCATGACTAAGTTTATACTGGAACAAAATTTATAATAACTGAGACTTTCACACGATTTTAATTCGGCTAACAAAACTGCGAATTGTGAGGATACGTTCGAAACACGCACCAGCACATATTTTCTCTTTCACTGTAGACAAGTCGATGATGATTGCGAACAAAGAAGAAAACCACCCGGCAGTTGACCAAATACTCTATGTCACCGTGCAAAACAAATTCTGAAAATTCAGTTATAATTAGCTTGAAATGACTTGCGAATTTCATGTAACCAAAAGGTTACATCCGTCCTGGAAGGGTTAAGTTTGCAGGGACTATGTTTCCAAGTCGTTATTAGATTTAAGACTACAGAACTGCGTGTCAGCTGATAAAGTAGAGACAGTCTAGTTACCTACTAGTGCATAGAGTAAGAGACGCTTCACCAGGATAGGGTGAAGCTCGCACTTAACGACCCATTTCGTCTCAGCTTCTTTGTCATTTATCAGATCAAAGTTATCGGACCTACCGAAAATTATTGTTTCGCCAGCAAAGATATAACAGGATGAGCGTAGTTTGTTAGCTAGATCATCAATGAAAATCAGGAACAGCAACATCCCCCAGAGTAACCAATGGGGACCCTCACTCGCTATATGCGCACATGCAGAGTATGTATCATCTAACCTGACAACAGAGGAAAGCTTAATTTTGAATGCGCGAATCTAGCGCAGTAAGTTTCCTAATACTCTTATGACTAAGAGTTTGAGAAGCAAGAGCATTTGTTTGAATAAATCAAAAGCATTACTGAAGTAAATATAGAAGATTTCTGCCGCTATTACAACATCCATTTTCTTAGCGACATCGCATAGAAAACACAATAAGTTAGACAGACATGACCTACATTTTAATAATCCGTGTTGTGTGACATTCAATAGATAATGTTCGGTTAGGTATCCACAAATTTTGTTGCGCATGAAAGTTTATAGAACCCTACATAAAACATTAGTGAGGCTAACAGGGCGGTAAATTTGGATCGCCAAAGAAGCTCCTCCGTTATGGATGGGCAATAAAACCGCTGTTTTCAAGTCCAAAAGAAAGATGCCTTGTCTGAAGGATGTTATAAAAGGTTCAGTGATAAGCGCAGCTGATCTGAGAGATAGCAGTCTGATCATTCGTTGATGGATGTTATCCGACCATGCCGACCTGTTGTCGACGTTGTGTTCATCGAATGTAAGTTCGATGCAGAGGGAACCTACAGTGAGAGCACCCTAATGTGATGCGCGGAGATGTTCGAGTTTTCACCTCGACGTTGCACGGTTTAAAAATGCAAGGTAAACATAGGAGCCTTTCTACGCTTGCAATGACAACAGAGCCATCGTCTCTTTTCAATGTACCCACACCTCTTCGTGTTGAGCCTTTAGATTAATCGTAGCTGTAGTATCGTTTCGTATGAGTATATGTCTCTAGAGCGAGTCTCGTTTAAAAAGAGAACTTTGTCCCTGAAACTGCAATATTTCGCACTTCGTTTTAACGAGCTTAATATATATATATATATATATATATATATATATATATATATATATATATATATATATATATGATCTCCCTCACAGATTAGAAGATTACAAATTACAAAATAACAAAATTTTCAATTCAGAAACATGACCTTATCTTTTGTTATAGTGATTTGGTTCACGACAGCTCGATCCGTAATAGAGTACGTTAGATAGTTTTCGAAAGATTCGATTCCGACTTATGTTGGTTAACAATTAAGAATCAAGGATCCCTTTTGAATGAGTCAATCATCTCCAAATATTTTCTTAGCACACAGATGGATCAAATTAATAACGTGTCAGTGATGGTTTGCTATATAAAGAAATGAGCATACGGATCTTGATCGGCTAAAATATTCGCATTTTGCACAAGCTTGTAATACACTTGTGGGTGGCTCTGCAAAGCAAAACATTATCCAAGAAACATTTAATTATTCGCGTCCAATCTAGACAGGACTTCATTAAAATTTGGTTTTAGTCATAAGGAACACCTCCCTAATAGGACTCATTCAATATCACATTTCCGACAAAAATTTCGTCGATGCTTTTATGCAGTCCGTGTATGCTTATTGTGGAAATGTGTACAAACAGAAATTGCTATCTAACCTAAAGAAATTCTCTTCAGAAAAAGTTTTAATCTCAAGTGAATAATACTTCCTTGAACGCACTTACCTAAAATCTTTATTGTTCCCGATTGAAACGCACCTGGAATAAAAAATATATCCAAACATTCATTTCCGACATTCATTTCCCCACTCCATTTCAGACTTGGTCTTAGTTTCACTCATCTTTTAACCTCATTGATACTGATCTAAATAATATTTCGTTTAAATTTTATTTGAACATTCATTTCTATTGCTAATCGTTTTGCGTTTATCCAGCATAATTCTTTTTTTCCATAAATTACTGGATAAAATTGCAACTATTTTAACGCAGGTACAACGTGAGAAGAAGAATAAATCCCGCAGACATCAATGTAACTCTAGTTTTCTAGAAATGACCTGTTTGTTCAACACGTAGTTCTCGGATTAGTTATGAGTTTCCGTGGGCGTCGATAACAAATTTACGTCTAAAAATGTACTGCGTTATCACCTTCTTGCCAATTTCAGGTAGAACAACAGCATTTTTCTAAAAGGTCAAGCAGTATAATCAACGATTATGTAATTTGTTTTTCTGTCGTTTTTCTTTTTCGTGAGTTCATTGACAATGAACAAAAGAATGACTAACCCGCTCATAAAATAGGTTATTTTTAATAATTTTATCAAGATTTCACAATAATGGCTGTGAAAGTAATTAACTATGTAATCTCACGATGCCAAGTTATAAGTACACTATTTTAGACGTGTAAATGATTTGAATTGGTACTTATGACTCGGTGAATGCAAACATATCACTAAACATTGGTCGCGTAAAAGCGTCAAGCTGTGTTTAAAAAACAAAAGCTTGCCACACATGCATCAAAACCAAAATCACTGCAAGGGATTCATTTATGTGGGGTATTACCAACTTCTAACGATGACCTTAGATGTTGCTGACAGATTAATTTGCAATAGGTTATCCAATTGCTGGGAATTAGTTGTAAGAAGCTTGCATTCAAGCATGAGATCACCTTGAAAGAATGCTCATATCCGTCGTGCGATGCACCAAATGTATGTCATGTAGCGTATGTGCGAAATTGAGACGCGATCAGCGCTTATCTTGAGCTTTTGAATGATATGCAAAACACCAAACGCCGCCAACATAAAAAAGCAAATAAGCGCAAAGAAGTCCGACGACAAGGATCGTTAACGGTTTGGAGCGAGACCAGTTTCGGAATGATTAATTAATGGATAACTGCATCAGCATTTATTGTATATGATTTTTTAAGTTTTTTTAAACGCGCTTAATGAGGTAAAGTCTTAAAACGTACACTTCGATACAAGATCGGTTGACAAATCAGATCGAAATGACAACCGTTGCAGATATGTTTCACTTGAATATTGTGGTTATTAAATCTGACATTTTGAGCACCTCTAGTTGATTGAATGCTGATTGATCCCATGTTCAAATCGCTTGTGTGTTTCTGATATCAGATAAAACAAAAACGAAGGAGATATCGCCGCGTGTCGCAAGTATACACACCGAATGTTTATAGCTTCATCCATAAGTTCATCCTGTCAATAGCTAATCGCGTTTACCTATGGAATTCCACAACAAAAGAGAAGCCGAGTGTACAACCGCGATTATTAAATTCAAGACAAATAACAAAGCACGCACTAATCTCAAATATGCAAAACAAACAATCAAAACACTGACTATCAAACCTTTCCGACCCGTGTGTCACCTTGATCCGATATGTCAGTCGATTTCGTGCCGAAATGTACATTTTGAGCATGGCTTATTTAACCGATATTAATGAATTGCATATCGTATGACTAGGTAAGACGTCAAACGTCATTGTATAATTCAGATGATCCTTTCGCTCTAACCGTTCTTTCATCATGAAACCCGAAGTAATACGAGTTCGTAATTGTCGCCTATAGTTATATTCGGGGAATCCTGCTCATGTGTTCTCCCTGAGGGTGGATTTGTGCTTACTATCCGAAAGCTCGTGTTTAGCACACATGTCTAATGCACCTCGCACATTCACAATATTTTCCATGGTTCATGTAAGTCAATATTATTTTCAGCAAAAAATAAATTGTTTCCACTCATCCCAATCTCAATATCTCTAGCCACAAACCACTTCTGGGCAGTAATTGCAGGGGATTTGAGCAACATTATACTTTGAATTTTATCGAATTGAATATTGGTCTACGACGACTTGATTAACTTTAATTTTCCTGCGTCCTGCTTTCTGTCAGCGGAGTGGATTGCACAAGTTTACAAGAGTTTATACAAGACTTTCGAATTCTGGTTCAACTGAGAAGTCAACTTCGATTGAAAACTTGTTTATCACCTCGAATTAAGTGGATAAGTTTATTTTGCAGTCGTGTAAATTGTGCCCAAGAATCAGCTGTGTTGGTAGCCTTGTGAAACGCCCATGATATTGCCCTTTGTTTCATCCACTTTTCAGTTCTGCTTTGTAATAAAAATTAAATACGTTGAGACGTTTTTTTTCTAAACAAACCAAATGTTCATCCGATATGGATTTCAAGTACTGTAAGCCTTAGCGACACTGACAAACCGGATCGGAGTAATCCAGTTTTGCGTTGCTAGTGATTTGTAACTCAGCATACAGATCACGGTAATTCACACTTCTGACGCATTTCATTTTGTCACTGTTTCGCCTAGCGCTACAAACGTACTCGATTTCAATGACAACGTTATCGCTTCGTCCAGCTGTGGAAATTGGTGTAAGTATATAGTACAAGGTATATGGCTCGTCTAATCCCCTCATACTTTTAATCCAGAAGCGTTGGTATTGCGGTGTGTGTTATCAGAGACGGCTCGAAGTTCATTTTCAAGGGTCTCTGATGGATGACCATCCCGGCTAAAGAGCTATGTAAAGATGAAATCCCCATTATCAATTATTCAGTATTGTTACGCGATGTTACATAGCGCAAAGTATTAATTCGTTTATTGTTTGGGTTGAGAGTTGCTGTGGAGAACAATAGGTCACTCCAATGATACATTGTCTTCCTGAAATAAAAGTCAGAGAGCACCAAAGTTTGTATGTTATATCAAGGATGCAATTAATTGTATATTTCTTGAGTAATGACGGAGTCTAAACTGACGTTATTGGTCCAGCTGCTCTGGAGTCGGAGTTAACAAGTAGTGTACAATCATGTGGTATGTTATAAGGCGGTAAACAGTGTGATGCCGTATCCCTCTTAACAGTCAGTTCCTGATATGCTAAAACATGTGAGCTGCTTATTGATCGCCGACCGCTTGAATTAACCATTAGGTTTCGGTGTGAATTGCTCATTCCGACAAGATATGAGCCGGACGTACAACGTCTTTTATGTTTTTATTTCTTCCATTTGGATGAAAACGCTGCTATTCGCTTTCTCCAGACGGGTGTGTGTTTGACTTATGAAATTGGGTTTGAGTGGGCGAAGTCTAACAGCATTGGGTTACGTGCGTTTTCTTTTTTCCATTACGACCTTACGAGTTCGGCCATAGCCCTGTTCAAGAGCATAATCCTCTGAGGTTTCGTCCCATCCCCTTTGTATTTTTGGCGAAGAAGGAACTCGAAATGTGTCCACAACAATGGTATTAGAAACATCTAGAGAACACGAATTGTAGCGCCATTGCTTGACGTCGTGCTCTACGGTTACCTGAATCGATGCTCGAGAAGTATTTTCAGGTACACCAAGTAGAAATATATTTCGTGATACCGTTTTTCCTAGCTTTCAAGTAACCTTCCCTCTCCAACTATGGTACATCGGGATATATGCGGCAGTTTGAGTCAATATTTGTCTTGAGTAGGTACGCATTCAGAAATAGGTGGTCGATATCAGCCTCGCATTTCAGTGTTACCTTGAGCAAGCGAGTTTGAACAATATAAGCTGAAGTTAGGTGGCGAGTTGGGAGAGTCACTTTTCTTGCGATTACATGTTCAATTTTCATTAGGTAGCAAAGTTCAGTCCGTTTCTCAACGTCGTGTTTCTTTTTGCTATCAAACAGGCTTTCTTCGAAATCTCTAACATTCGTACATATAACGCTCAACGCGTGTGGGGATTCCTTTTTTCGTGCACGAAAGTGAGATTTTTTCCAATTTAAAACATTTGGGGCTTGACTTTGTGAGTCAGTTACAGCAATTTTGGAGTGTACAGCTTAGGTAGACCTTAATAGCATATCTCTGTAGGAATATCCTACTTCAGTGGTTATTTTAACTGATTGCAAAACGGGATTAACCCTGCTTTTTCTTATTTTGGCACACCAATTGCCTTACTCTGAGATTCCTTCAGCGGTGGCTCCGGAATCGTTGTATTGGTGTTACGGTTTACATCACTGATCACTTGCGTACTCAAGGATTTACACATAATTCCACCACACGTCGAATACTAAACTCAAAACTGGCCATTCTATTTTCTGATTTGGCTTTTGTAGTACCGGCACCGTGTAAGGATTAAGCACCGCAAAGTTAACGACAGAGCAGCACCTGGAATCTTTTGATCATTTATTAATGCTATTGAATCAGGGACTAAAGCACGGTCACATTTACCCACCGCTAATGGTGTGTAAGGGTTGGTGATGTTAGCATCACAATACATTGGTGTTTTAAATGCGCTTCGAGCGCTTGGCCAGGAATCGCTTGGTACTTGTGTATTTAAACATTGAGGCTTTTTGTAAGGACCCTATATAACAATGGTAAACAAGATTAACTTTGTTCACCGCTTTTCCGCTGTGTCAAGGCTCACTGAACCTGATCATACGCTCTCAACCTGATGACGGCAAACAGCCAGAAAACGGTAGTGGTGTGCCTTTCATGTGCGCCTCGAGCGCTTGGCCAGGAATCGCTTTGCGATTCTGTATTTCAACATCATAGTACTTTGTAAGGCCTTATATAACAGTGGCATAAAAGTTAAACTTTGTTTACTGCTTTTTCACTGCTTCAAGGCTCATAGATTTATTCATAGATTTAGTCATAGATTATATGCAGGTAAAAAGCTATGCTTTACAAGACACACAAAAATGTACATCAGATCGGAAGGTAAAAAATATCAAAATATTGTTAGATTATTGTCAAACATAAAAAACATACTTTTCCATGTGGGTATCAAGTGATTTTTTGAAAACTTCAACAGTTCCAGATTGTACCACATGAGTAGGTAAACTATTTCACAGTTGCACATTGCGAACGGAAAATGCATATTTGCGGCAGTTCAACCTGCTATGCTGTTGGTAAAGTTTCAATTTGTGACCTCGCAGATGTGTTTAATGGAAAAGATGAAACAAATGACCGCAAGGATGATTTGTTTGAATAAGCACTGTCCAAATAAATATAAGTGCTCCTCGTTTCCGTCTGTATTCAGCCGAATGCAAATTCAATAATTTAAGTCGCGTTTCGTATGGATAATTTGATAGTCCCAGGACGAGTTTTGTCGCTCTGCGCTGTGCAGTTTCTAATAGCAGAATATCTTTTTTCAACCAAGGATACCATGCCGGTATAGCATACTCAACATGAGGACGGATGTACTTTGAAATCAATTTGCAGGCAACATTGGGGTCAAACGAACCTAGGACTCATTTAAGGAGACCCAAGTTGTTTTCAGCTTTGAAGGCAGCTAGTCGACATTGCATTGAGTTTCCTAAGTCTGATTGGATAATCACACCTGAATCTTTTTCGGAGGAGGCGGGTTTAATAACAGTGCGACCAAGATATTATTCTTTGCTCGACTTGCTGTTGAGAGACAATAAGCTGCATTTCGAAGCATTCAGGGGCATTCCGTTTTCTATGATTCAAGATTCAAGATTCAAGAATTTATGGTCACAAAAAGCACTTAGCTTCACAATTACCAATTGTGAATCATATCGAGATCCCGTTGATGACGGCAAACATCCAGAAACCGGTATTGGTGTGTTGATGAAGTTTACGCATAGGTAAATCATTAGAGTTCACGTAATCTCTGGCATTCCAGTAACCTTCACGGGTTACGATAGAGAGTGTGGATTAGAACTAATTTGAAGTCTTCACGGCAGTGTTCTTTGTTATGCATAACGTCCTGGAGAACATTAGCATTGCTCAGCAAGATCTTCGGAAGTTTCACACAACATGTACTCCAACGTATAAATACCACCTATATCAAGTCAGTCATGGAGTACGGTGTTCGTGAATGTTCCCCGAAGAATAAAATCTCATGGCTTCGCTGAAACGTGTATATAATCGCGTAAACTATATTTGTCTACAAGCGAATGTTCTTCAACACATTCAAACAATATTTGAAACTTTTATTTCAAGTTGGGTAACCTAACATTGTTTCACGACAGCTCGATCCGTATAGGAATTGGTTGGGTATTTCGTGAAACAATTATTTAGGCATCATGTTGGTAAACAATTGAGAATCGAGGATACCTTCAAGCGCGAACATTTCAGGCAAAACATGCGGAATATCAATGTAAAATGAGCCAACCACGTTAGGGTATCTTCGATCTTTGACTTTTAATTCGATTTATCGCGTCGGAATCAAGTATGATGAAGCTTTAAGTTTGCACAAACCAGTGAATACTTAGTGTCGCGCACCGCGAATGCATTTGATTTGGTGAGCAAAACGCATCTGATAGTAGGGAGCCTAACATGGAAAAAATCACTAATGCAAATGGTTAGAACTAGGATGTTTCAAAGGAAAATTGTTCGAAAAAATTATAAAAAAATGTGACTCGAATACCGTGAATCAGAAATTACACGTCGTCACTCAGCAGCACTACAAATTCCCCATTCTCGTGCTAATTCCTGTGGAATGCCCTTCCCGAAGCAATTATCACCTCTCCCTGTATCTAAACATTCACTCGAACCTTGGACACTTATTTGTTACAAAACGACTTGACGATGTCTGTGTATTGACTCAGGGTAAGAATATTACTGGACTCCAGTGACATCGTATAATTGTTTTTTCATACCTCTTATTGAACGCATATTTACTATGATATGGTAATTTTGAAGCTGTGCTTTTTGTGACCATAAATTCTTGAATCTTGAATCTGTGTACACAGTGCTAAATCTTGCAATACATTATCGTATGTTCGATTTACTCCGAACGTCACCAAAGATTTTGGACTGTATCTCGGATGTGCATCAAAATTATGGCTTTGAATTCACCCAATACCTGAGCATTATTTTTCATTAGCAAGTTTTTCACGTCTATAGTAAGGAGTTACTATAAGAGCGTCATTTCCAGCAGGTGTCACAGAGAGTGTCCGCGCACAAACATTGACTAATGTAATTTTACGGTTGATGCTTTTGAGATTTAGCGTCCGAATAAGCATGCTGCCTCATTACAACCTTTTCACCATAAGCTTCTTCAGTGCTGGCAGGAGGGGGGTGTCCCACAAGAGATGCGAGACACAAAGATCACCACGCTATTTAATAATAAGGTTGACAGTGGCGACTGCAACAATAACAGAGGAATCGCCCTTCTGAATGTTTTAGGCAAATTGTTTTCTAAAGTCTTACAGATCTGGCTGCAAGTTTTAGCTGATAGAATTTACTCCGAATCTCAATGTGGCTTTCGCAAGGGAAGATCAACCGTTGACATGATCTTCTCTGTGAGACATCTTCAAGAAAAGTGTCGGGAACAGCGTATGGCATTATACGCTGTTTATATCGATTTAACTAAAGCATTCTACTACGTCAGCAGGGAGGTTCTTTTCAAAATGCTTGATCTGATAGGCTGCTTCCGAAGGCTGCTCAAACTCGTTATTTCGTTTCACTCAGGCATGAAAGTCTCAGTCCATTTTAACGGTTGCGCTTTAGAAGCATTTGAAATTCACCGAGGCGTCAAACACGGGTTCGTTCTTACTCCCTCGCTGTTCGGCATTTTCATTGCTCTGCTTGTGAATCACGCTTTCACGACGAGAATAAAAGGCATTTACATACGCACGCGAAGTGATGGTAAGCTTTTTAACCTGAACCGGTTAAGAGCACAAACCAAAGCACGGGATGTAATAATCTGTGACCTGTTGTTTGCCGACGATGCAGCCTTTATTGCTCACTCCCAAAAGAACCTACAGTCGCTAATGGACTGTTTTTCGTCGGCATGCAAAGACTTTTGTCTAACAATCAGAATGGGCAAGATGAAAGTCCTTGGTCAAGAAACTGTATCGACACCAATCATCACTGTTGGAAACTGTCAGCTTGAACCAGTACATCATTTCAAATATCTTGGTTCAATCATTGCGGATAACCTCTTGCTAGACACGGAGATTGACAAGCGGATTGGCAGAGCATCTGTCATTTTGTCCCGATTGAACTCTTGTGTTTGGGGTGACCGCAAGCTGAATGTAAAGACAAAGATGATGGACCACCCACGCAAGACACGAACGGAAGCTGGATGCTTACCATCTGCGGGGCATCCGTCGTATCTTAAACATATCGTGGATGGACAGAGTGACTAACGCTGGAGTGCTTTCAAAAGCTGGTCTACAGAGCATGTTCACCCTATTACGTCAGCGCCGCCTGCTATGGCATAGTCATGTCTATAGAATGGAAAATGGTCGTATTCCGAAATATCTACTCTATGGTGAGTTGCAATTAGGAATTCGACCATTGGGCGGACCGCACTTGCGGTACAAAGATGTTTGCGGAAGAGATATGAAAGCTCTTGACATTGACCCCGCCAACTGAGAAGAACTTGCTTTTTACCGTTCAGTTTGGAAGCGTTGTGTAGAGCATCGACTGCAAGCCGAGGAGGAGCAGCTCTTGGCTGATCTGAAATTGCTAAAAAATATGGCATAGCAAAATCAACGCTGTCCACTTTCCTGCAACAGGAGAAGCAACTCTCTGAAACAACATTCATGCCAGAAAGAAAGCGACAGCGAGCTGGCAAGCACGATTTGCTGGATGAAGCCGTACTGACATGGTTCAAGCAGGTACGGTAATAAATTTTCACACTTGAATTGTATTATAAAGAATAAATTTATTGCCTTCCATATCCTTAACAAAAAGGAAACATAAAAAATAAATCCATCAAATAAAACCGAAAGGAAAAAAAATTATTCTTGCAAACACTAAATAGGCCTACCTTGTTTTGTTGTTGCAGGCTCGTGCCCAGAACGCTCCTATCAGCGGTCCGATCCTACTGATGAAGGCACAGCAGATTGCGACTGAACTAAGAATGGACAACTGCAGTCCAACGAACGGATGGCTTGATCGCTTCAAGAGGCGAAAAGGGATAGTCTACAAGGCCATCGTCGGTGAGAGTGCCAGTGTCATCACTGATCTAACAGACGACTGGCTCCAAACGAAGCTCCCGGAAATTCTGGCCACCTACGAACCGCAAGACATTTACAATTGCGATGAGACGGGATTGTTCTACAGATGCTTGCCGAACAAGACACTATCCCTGAAAGGCGAGCGATGCAGCGGAGGCAAACAGTCCAAAGAAAGACTTACAGTCATGATCTGTGCCAACATGACTGGCACTGACAAAGTGCCGCTACTCGTGATTGGGAAGTTTGAGCGACCACGGTGTTTCAGTGGTATCAAAACTCTGCCATGCTTCTACAAAGCCAACAAAAAGGCGTGGATGACATCGCAGATTTTCGAGGAGTATGTTCGAAAGTTTGATCATCGCATTACAATGGAGAAAAGAAAGGTTGTCCTCCTGATAGACAATGCCCCTGCACATGGGAAGATCACAGGACTGAAATCGGTTAGGATTTGTTGTCTTCCTCCCAACACCACTTCAGTTCTCCAGCCATGCGATTAGCGGATAATTCAGAACTTCAAGGTGAACTACCGACAGGCTGTGACTCACCGATACCTACTCCACATTGCCCGAGAAAAAAGCGACGAATTTAAGCTCAACGTGCTAGATGCCATGTTCATCGCTAGAACCGCCTGGAAAAACGTGTCGGAGGACACAATAGCGAATTGTTTCCGACACGCTTCCACATCAGTCTTGGATACTTCCACCCCAGTGCTCGAAAATCCAGGAGAATGGCTCTCTGATGTTCATTTCGAGGAGTACGTGAATTTCGACAATGACATTCAAACCTCTGGTGATCAAAATGTGTCAGAAATTGTCCAAGATTTGTTGCAGTCTCAGTCTGATACAACTGATGGAACAGCCGCAGTGCCATTGTCGGACAAAGACAGTGACACAGAAGTCGTAGCTCCGTCAGTGAAAGATGCCAGGAGTGTTCTTGATCTCTGCAGAAGATTTTTCAGGATAGAAGGAAAAGACGTCGAAAGAGAACTTGAATTTGTGGAGAGAGAGATCGAGGCAGTGGCGAAGTCAAAACTTCAACAAAAAAGTATCGCCAGCTACTTCAGGAAAACGTGAGATTGGACTGTCGGTGTGTGTGCAAGATGATTTTACTACTTCGTTTTATAATAAATTTACTATTAATAACATGAACTTGGATTTAATGTTGTGATCTGTGTGCTGTGGCATTATCTAATCATCAAATGGATTACACGCATGCAGAAAGACACGAAGGTAAGGTCATCGTTAGAAGTTGGTAATACCCCACATAAACGAAGCCCTTGCAGTGGTTTTGGTTTTGATGCATGTGTGGCAAGCATTTGTTTTTAAACACAGCTTGACGCTTTTACGCGCCCAATGTTTAGAGATATGTTTGCATTCGACGAGTAATAAGTACCAATTCAAATCACAAAGTGATTCTTGGTCAAAGCACTCAAGGCGCTTGTGGATGACCAAAGTAATGTGCTGCTCACATCCCCATTCCTTACACAACACTACCGGTTTCTGGCTGTTTGCCGTCGTCGGGTGGAGACAGTAAGATCAGGTTCAGTGAGCCTTGAAACAGTGGACTAAAGGTAAACAAGATTATACTTGTATGCCAACTGTTTCAAGGCTCACTGAACCTGATCTTACTGTCTCCACCTGACGACGGCAAACAGCCAGAAACCGGTAGTGGTGTGTAAGGGATGGGGATGTGAGCAGCACATTACTTTGGTCATCCACAAGCGCCTTGAGTGCTTTGACCAAGAATGACTTTGTGATTCTGTGTCTGAACATCGTGGTTCGTTGTACGAACCCTATATAACAGTTGGCATACAAGTATAATCTTGTTTACCAATTCAAATCATTTACACGACTAACATAGTGTACTTATAACTTGGCATCGTGAGATTACATAGTTAATTACTTTCACAGCCATTATTGTGAAATCTTGATAAAATTATTAAAAATAACCTATTTTATGAGCGGGTTAGTCATTCTTTTGTTCATTGTGAATGAACTCATGAAAAAGAAAAACGACAGAAAAACAAATTACGTAATCATTGAATATACTGCTTGACCTGTTAGAAAAATGCTGTTGTTTTACCTGAAATTTGCAAGAAGGTGATAACGCAGTACATTTTTAGACGTAAATTTGTTATTGACGCCCACGGAAACTCATAACTAATCCGAGAACTACGTGCTGAACAAACAGGTCATTTCTAGAAAACTAGAGTTACGTTGATCTCTGCGGGATTAGTTATTCTTCTCACGTAGTACCTGCCTTATAATAGTTGCAATTTTATCCAGTAATTTATGGAAAAAAAATTATGCTGGATAAACGCAAAACGATTCGCAATAGAAATGAATGTTCAAATAAAATTTAAACGAAATATTATTTAGATCAGTATCAATGAGGTAAAAAGATGAGTGTAACTAAGACCAAGTCTGAAATGAAGTGGGGAAATGAATGTCGGAAATGAATGTTTGGATATATTTTTTTATTCCAGGTGCGTTTCAATCTTAAACAATAAAGATTCCAGGTAAGTGCGTTCAAGGAAGTATTATTCACTTGAGATTATAACTTTTTCTGAAGAGAATTTCTTTAGGTTAGATAGCAATTTCTGTTTGTACACATTTCCACAATAAGCATACACGGACTGCATAAAAGCATCGACGAAATTTTTTTCGGAAATGTGATATTGAATTCGTCCTATTAGGGAGGTGTTCCTTATGACTGGAACCAAATTTTAATGAAAGGCCTGTCTAGATTGGACGCGAATAACTAAATGTTTCTTGGATAATGTTTTGCCTTGCAGAGCCACCCACAAGTGTAAGACAAGCTTGTGCAAAATGCGAATATTTATCCGATCAAAATCCGTATGCACATTTCTTTATACAGCAAACCATCACTGACAAGTTTATATTGCTGAAAATTCGTGAACTCCCATAAAGTCATATATATATATATATATATGATCTCCCTCACAGATTAGAAGATTACAAATTACAAAATAACAAAATTTTCAATTCAGAAACATGACCTTATCTTTTGTTATAGTGATTTGGTTCACGACAGCTCGATCCGTATAAGAGTACGTTAGATAGTTTTTGAAAGATTGGATTCGGACTTATGTTGGTTAACAATTGAGAATCAAGGATCCCTTTTGAATGAGTCGATCATCTTCAAATATTTTCATAGCACACAGATGGATCACATTGAAGAAGAAGAAGGAGAATGACTTTATGGGAGTTCGCGAATTTTCAGCAATATAAACTTGTCAGAGATGGTTTGCTGTATAAAGAAATGTGCATTTTGCACAAGCTTGTCTTACACTTGTGGGTGGCTCTGCAAGGCAAAACATTATTCAAGAAACATTTAATTATTCGCGTCCAATCTAGACAGGCCTTCATTAAAATTTGGTTTTTAGTCATAAGGAACACCTCCCTAATAGGACGAATTCAATATCACATGTCCGACAAAAATTTCGTCAATGCTTTTATGCAGTCCGTGTATGCCTATTGTGGAAATCTTTACAGAAAGTGCTATCTAACGTAAAGAAATTCTCTTCAGAAAAAGTTCTAATTTCAAGTGAATAATACTGCCTTGAACGCACTTACCTAAAATCTTCATTGTTTCCGATTGAAACGCACCTGGAATAAGAAATATATCCAAACATTCATTTCCGACATTCATTTTCCCACTTCATTTCAGACTTGATCTTAGTTTCACTCATCTTACTACCTCATTGATGCTGATCTAAATAATATTTCGTTTAAATTTTATTTAAACATTTATTTCTATTGCGAATCGTTTTGCGTTTATCCAGCATAATTTTTTCTCCATAAATTACTGGATAAAATTGCAACTATTTTAACGCAGGTACAACGTGAGAAGAAGAATAAATCCCGCAGACATCAATGTAACTCTAGTTTTCTAGAAATGACCTGTTTGTTCAACACGTAGTTCTCGGATGAGTTATGAGTTTCCGTGGGCGTCAATAACAAATTTACGTTTAAAAATGTACTGCGTTATCACCTTCTTGCCAATTTCAGGTACAACAACAGCATTTTTCTAAAAGTTCAAGCAGTATAATCAACGATTATGCAATTTGTTTTTCTGTCGTTTTTCTTTTTCGTGAGTTCATTCACAATGAACAAAAGAATGACTAACCCGCTGATAAAATAGGTTATTTTTAATAATTTTATCAAGATTCCGCAATAATGGCTGTGAAAGTAATTAACTATGTAATCTCACGATGCCAAGTTATAAGTACACTATTTTAGACGTGGAAATGATTTGAATTGGTACTTATGACTCGGTGAATGCAAACATATCACTAAACATTGGTCGCGTAAAAGCGTCAAGCTGTGTTTGGAAAACAAAAGCTTGCCACTCATGCTTCAAAACCAAAATCACTGCAAGGGATTCATTTATGTGGGGTATTTACAACGTCTAATGATGACCATAGATGTTGCTGACAGATTAATTTGCAATAGGTTATCCAATTGCTGGGAATTAGTTGTAAGAAGTTTGCATTCA